>VZSF01001816.1:254460-363726 GCA_013398295.1 Chionis minor
GGGGGGAGCAGTGGGGCCGGGGGCCTTGTGTGGGGCTGAGAGGGAAGCAGTGAGGCTGGAGAGGGTTTGGGGGAGCAGTGAGTGAGGAGTAGTGGGGCTGGGGGAGGCTTGAGGGCCGCAGTGGGGCTGGGGGCGTTGCATGGGGCGGAGGGAGGCAGGCGGTGGGGCTGGGGGAGGGTTGCAGCAAGGGGAGAGGGACTGGAGGTTGTGTGCTGAGCTGGAGGTGAGACGCGGGAGGCTTGCGGGTGTGTAGTGGGCCTGGGGGAAGAAGAAGCATTAGGGGTGTAATTGGGTGCTTGGGAGGTGTGTTTGGGGGGTTTCCAGTGGTGGATGTATTGGGAATAAAAGGAAGGGTCTAGAGAGGGATGCACTGAAGACAGAAGCATGTATTGGGACTTCTGGGGTGGCTGATGAGGGCCTTGGCTGGGGCAGGTCATGGGAAAAAGGGAGTGTGTGTTACTCGGCGGCGGGGTTCCCACAGAGGGTGGGTGGCTGGAATTTCCCCTCCTGAACAGGAGGCACAAGCTCTGTCTTCTGGCCTGGAGCTTGTGATTGGAGTATGGCCAGCACTGACCGGAGTGAACCTGCATTCCAGCCTCCAAGCCGGATGCATGCCATGCGCGTACCCACAAAACCCACGGGGCAGAGCCAGCTTCTCTTGCCCTTGCGTAGCCATGTGTTACCGCAGACTGCGAATCTGCTGCTTACCGTCTCTGCTGACACAGTGTCTGACACCAGCAACAGCAGTTGTTTAGGCGGGAGAGTGGCATGAAGGAAGTACTTGGATGTTTAGCTATGGAGATAAGTGTCTAGCCCTGTGCGAAGAGGAGTTCGTTTTGCTTTTCACTATCACTTTAGTGCTCAGCCATTTCATCTGCACCTAAGGAACACGATCAGGTCACTACCGAGTATTTGAGGGAGTGGACAATCACCAGTCCCTACTCCAGCACTTGGAAAAAGTTTAGTAAATGCTCAGCTTCTTTTTTACAGTTCGCTTTAACCTGTATGTCTCTATCTGGTTGAGTCCTGAGCAACAGCAGAATGACATCCTCCCTGTGTTGTGCTCTGACAGCCAAGGCATTGCTGTTGTCTTCCAAAGAAGTGTTGTTTTTTATGCAGTTCTAGCAAGACACATGTCTGTTAGCCGCTATTGCTTAGGGGGTTTTTTTGTACTTAAACTGATACAGTGGGCTGCAATAAGATGTTGCAAATCTGAGAGCTCAAAATACAAATAACTACTTAATCATCTGTATGGGTTGGTGCCGCGGTGCTTTGGTGGTAGTCTGATCTGTCTGTTTTTACACCTATTTCTAATCTTGGATAATCAAGCTTGATGAGTTTCCAGTCACCTTGATTTGGGAGTCAGAACTTCTTTTTCATCAACAGCTTAAAACAACACTGACTAGAGTGACGTAAGATTTGCGTGGGCTGGAGGGAGATTTAGGTTTATAACGAAGAATGGCAAAGACCCTTGTTTGGGAAGAAACCTTGCTGCTTGTTTGCTTAAGGGGTTGATTAGGGCTTCACTGAAACAGGAACACAAACAGTAGAAAAACTGCTACTGGCAGCAATGGTTGCAAGCAAGAAGTAATGTGAAGGCCTGTTTATCCTGGCGTTTTCTACTTAACAGTTCTTCTGACTGTCAGCTCAGCTGGCAGCAAGAGCTGAGAGCTTCGCTTGTAGAAATCAGAGGTGAGCTTCTTACTGCTACCCTGTGCAGGAAATTCTTGTGCAAGGTCTAGCCTGTCTGCACGCTTACAGGTACCTGCTCTCCCTTTGATAGCTGAGGTTGGTTTTGTTGGAAGTCTGGTAGAATGACTTCTGCCACCGATTGCTCTCCGCTAGTCTGTACTGCTCTGCCTGGGCTGCCAGCTATTAGTTCATTTAGATTAGAAGAGGAAATTGCTGAACAAAGTTCCCTGCCTTAGGAGAAATATTGTAACACTAATCAGCTTTTAATTATACGTATCAGTTTCTCTATGGTTAACAGCAATTTTTTTTGTTCAGGGAGCTGAAGTTATACTCTTGGGCTTGCACGGCAGAGCAGATTCTTCCTTCGTGATGCTGGAGAATCTACAGAACTGCATACCTATTAAATGAAAGGGTTTAGTCGTTTGGATTATTTCATGGAACTAGTCTTTTTTTAAATGCTATTTGCATATTTTGGGACAGAGTTCATGATTGCAATTGGAACGCCTTGGAAGAATTCCTGGCTATATTTATAAAGGCCATGCACTGAGAAGTTTCCCTGTGTTGATACCCAGTATCTGCTTTTATTTTTAAAATGTGGTTGAGTATCTAAGCGAAATATCTTGATGCATAGAATTGCTGGTGAAAAAACAAATTTGTACTTTCCTTTGTGATAGGTTTTGAAATAGGCAGAATTTAGGCTGGACTGTTCGTTTTTCATCACCTGTCTTGAATTTAGGCCATGTACTCAAAACCCAGCACGCTGACCTGTGGTCTGCAGCCGCTTGGGGCTCACAGATTACTTCTGCAGGGTTGTCAGAAGGTAGCTGTGAGAAGCAGTCCTGTTGTCAGCTGCTGGGAGGCGAGGACAAACAAACGACTAAGGACTTTTTGGGGTGAATGGACTGGGAATTTTCCATTTTTTCCCCATTGCGGAGCTGTTTCCTCTCTGTCTACTTTGGGTTTCTCCTTCCACAGAAACTTCAGAGTGCTCTTAACATCAGTCAAAAGAAGACTCTAGCTGCAGATGCAAATACTGGGTTTCCCCCGAGGCTGCCCTTCTTGCTCCTGAATGAGCTCCATGAATAGAGAATGTAACAAATTTGTACTGTACCTCTGGCTTTGAAGTTGGGCTCTTCCTAATAAAATCCTCCAACGCTTCCAGCTCTTTGTGTGAACTCGTGTACTGATATGTAGATTGTGATAGAAGGTCGAACCCTGCAACAGCGGCTGTGGGCGGGAGGATGTACCACAGCAGGCAATAGCGGAGCTCAACTAGTTAGCGTAGCAGCAAAACCTGCCACTGAAACTGGATAAAAATCTGTGCTGACTAGCCTTTGCTGAGCATTATTGCCATGGATACATTACTAGCTGTGTTCTGGGTAGCTGGTTTAAAGCTAGTGCTGGCTGCTTCTGCAGTTGCAGTGGTTTTGGGACAGGTACGTGGCCTGGATGTATATTTTTCAGAATTTAATTAGTCGCTGCTGCAGGCTTTTTGTCTGACTTTCTTCCAAGCCTACCAGATTTCTCAGGGAGTAAAGACGGTCTGTCTGGATTGTCATGCAGCCTGTAAACCAGTGGGAAGCTAACTCTGGCCGTGTCTGCTCTGGGCAGGACAGAGCTTGGCTCCCCCAAGCTGGCTGGTGCCACATCACTGCAGCCCGGGTAGCACGGTGCTACCAGTCCCCGGAGAGGCTTGGCCTTTGGAGAGAAGTGTGGGGCTGCCAGCAGGAGTGAGGGAGAGGTGTCTGGCTCGCCTGGTGTGGTCTAGGCAGGACTCACTCGCTGCCTGCATCAGACCTGCCGCATGCATTTGAGTAGCCCAGAGGAGGAGTGTGCTCATGGAGCAGTCCCTGTCCCAAAAAAGGGCAGTCTAAGAGTCGGTTTTGCCTGTTGTCAGTGTCGAAGCACCTGTGTCAGCAGTGTTCCAGTGCAGTTTGACATCTAAGGTGTTATTACACCCAGTTTGGAAGCAGGTTTTGTGCGTGTGGGAGATGCTTATTGCTGAGCAGGTGAAGGTATTCTCCCGGCATTGCGAATCTTGCACATCTACTCTTACCACACTTGTTAATCTCCCAGACTGGTTTGCTGGTCAGCATATTGACCTCCCTTGCTCTGGAGTCTTCCCAGTCAGGTAACTTTAATAATTGTGTGTCGCTGCTGCTGTTCACTGCCACTCCCTGGGAGCGAGTGACTATCCTGGCTGGAATTGCTTCCATCTGGCTGCTTCCATCAGAGATCCAGGAGTTACTGCCATGGAGAGCCTGAGTGCTGGCCAGGGCATTGCTGCCACACTCTGAATGGGTATCTGTGGCAGAGATCTTGGACAGCCCCCAGCGTGACCTGGAATCAGTGAGGAGGAATGGAAAGGCAGGTGGAGATGTGGTGCGTTGGGGAGACTTGTTTTATCTGAGTGTTTCAGTCCATCGCTAGTCTTCAAGAATGGATTTTCCCAGGCTGATCAAACTCTGCTTAATCCCAGGGTCTAATACGTCTTTCCCATGCTTGCTCACCAGTTTGCTTTTTATGCGGTAAAGATGGTGCCTGTTGTACGAGAAGGTTGTGTAATTCTGACTGAGTCCTTGCCAGTGGATGTCACTGCTGTTACTGGGGGTGGGATCCTCACCCCCTCTGTCCTGCCCTGCTACCCTGGGCTGCATCCTTGACTGACCCACTGGGAAGCTGGAGCTGGCCTGGAGCCACCATGGTGGCCTTATGTGACTTAAGAGGAGCGAAGTTGTCCTAGGGAAAGTCACACATGTTAGATAACTTTGCTCTGATTTTTTTCCTGCAGCAGTAGTAGGGAGGCAGCACAGCACACTTGTGGAGGGAGCCCAAGGGCCTTGTAATACAATAAGCTCATATATTACTTTGTACAGACTAGATAAGGTTGGGCAGCAGGAGGTGGGCAGAGAATTTCAAATAGTGTATCACTGTCACTTGAAATCTGCGTACGGTATGTAGGCGCCTCCTGGAAACAACAGGAAGCCTGCTCTCATGGCCCTTCCCGGCACCATCTTTCCTGCAGGTGATAAATTTGAGGAATCCTTGGGTGCATTAATTCTCCTCAGAGCTCAGCCTGGAAAGCACCTTCTTACAGGTGCTTTGCATGTCAGCTCAACCGGGTGCTGGCCTCTTGCCAGACTGATGAGCTACCGGCAAGAGTTGGCTCCATCAGTCCAGCCACGGTGACTACTTCTCTGGAGAATCTCCCGTGGAGATGCCCAGGTGATGCAGCTCTGTGGTGAGACTGATGCAAAATTGCGAAGTGACTTTTTAGCCCCTCTGTTTTGCAACGCCAGCTTCCTCAGCTCTGAAAACCCATGTTTTCTCAAGGGTCTTTCCTAAATGAACTTCAAGAAATTGCTGTACTTGGTGAATGTGATCTAGTGGTAACTGTGCAAGCTCAGGCTTAATCCTCTTCTGCACTGATTGCCTGTTTTCTGAAGCCAAAGGGTGTAACTCCAACTTTATTACCAACAGCCTGGTTGCACTCATGGCGGAGGACTGAAATGCTTGTCAGTGTTTCCTTTGTGCTGTCTTGGAGCATCACTCTTGCATGGGACTCCAGGAACGGTGCTGGCATTAAGTGCAATTTAAGATTGCAATTAAGCTTTGCTGTTTGATCACCCCAGAACTTCCTTGGTAAGGCAAGGTGTGAATCTCCGCATGTGAAGCACAAATACTTCCAGGAGGCATGGAGCAGTGGTAGTGGACTAGCAGCCTGTATGCTGGGGGAGTATCTCTTGCCAAGCCTGCCAGTGTGTGATAGAAGGCAGCTCCGACGCTTGCTGTGCAGCGGTTGTGGCGTGCGTAATGACGATGCACAAACCCCCAGGGCTAGCGAGGGAAGCGCAGGCATGCCCTGCCACACGCAGATGATGGAGCCAGGGTCTGAACAGACAACGCAGATGAGGGGAATTGGTGTGTAATAAGTGGTTTGAATGAAGGGGGTCATCTTAGTTTGGATTTTCTTGTTTGCAGCAGTTGAGAGTATTTTACTTGAAACAGTGAATTGGAAGCAAGAAACAGTTAAACAGCTGTTCAGGCTGTTCCATAAATGCTTGTGGTAGGTGTCTTGTCTCTTCTTGCTTCCTTCTACCTGGCTGTCTTATGATTGACAGGGCAAACAGCGAACAAAACAGTCTAGCACGTTCCTTGCTTCGGTGGGGAGCTGACCTGGCTCCGCGCGGGCAGACGTCACGGCGAGCGGCAGGAGGAGCGTGCTGTGCGCGCTGCTGGCACACCAGCCTCCCTCCCTTCGGCCTTCTGAGGGGCAGGGTGGCGGCAGGTTTTGGTGATTGCTGCTGAATGTCAGCTGGCTGTGCTGCATTGACTTCGAAGCAATGTTATTCTAAGGAACCCATCCTAATGTTGAAGCAGAGGCTGCAGTGATGCTTTTTACTCATTCTTGGTTACGCAGTTAGTGTATTTTTCAAGGTCTGATACTAATTTCCCCGAATCAATGTATTTCTCCTCCAGTATTTTAACTGTTATATATATGTTCAGAAGTATGGATTAGTCTCCTCAAAACTTAGCCATTTCAAATTCTGCTTTGAGGAACAGCGTCAGGTTTTGTTTTGTTTTCTTTTAATTGAGGTATGTGCCTCTGGACTGAATTAAGAGCTTGCAGTGCAGTAACAGCTATTGCTTTTCTACTAGTACAATTTTCCAATTTTCTTTTTGTTTTGTGGAAGCTTTAAAATGATTTTCTGGAGGTTTTTATGCTTTAACATTAAAAACTTTGTAGTATGTTGCATACGTGCACTTTGCCTTCTTGCGCTTGAAACTTTCTGGACTTAACCTAATGTTTCTCCTCTATTTTTTTTTTTTAAGAGGTGACTCAAACATGCTAATTTCATTTTTGTCACTAGCTGTGTTTTAAAGCAGGTCTTTGTACAGCCCCTTGTAGCACCTGTGGAGACTTCCCATTTGTCTTGAACAAACTAACTTACCTAAGAATCTTTCTGTTTTTATGGTAGGTTGGGAGGACCTGATCCTCTGGACTACGTTAGCATGTACAGAAACCTGGGAAACCCAGCGCTGAATGTTCCTGAGCACTGGCACTACGTCAGCTTTGGGTTAAGTGACTTGTATGGAGACAACAGAGTACATGAGTAAGTGTCATTTAAGTTCTGTTGCTGCGTGTTGTCTTGTGGTTTTTTGGGGGGGACCATAGGTAAACCCTGTCCTGCTGTTCCGATTGTTTGAACAGCTGGTTTTCTGCTGGGAATACCTTAGACTTGGTCTTGCAAGGGGTGACGTATGCTTGTTCTTGGATGTAGAATAATTACTGTGTTCTCCTCTGCAGGCTTTGAATGCAACACATTTCCTTGTTAGTGTTAAGTCCAGTGACTTTTTTCTTTTTAAATTGGTTGGGGAAACTTTTTTTTTAGCTGAATGTCCTGTGTTTTTCACTCTTGGTAGTCTGTTATGGTGCTTAAATCCTGACCCCTCCCTGTGCATGTTAAATGCCTTCCTCTGGAAAACTGTTGTAAGGGCATTTTTCCTATTGCTGGCACAGCAGTGTTACTGTCAGCGGACTGCCACCCCAGTGGCTGCTGTATAAATGCCAATCTGTGTAACAGAAGCATAAAATTCTAATTGTTTAACTGTCTTTTCTCCAGTAATTAAATTATTATCTTAACTTGTTGGTCTTTAGCAGGCATTTTGTATTAGACCAGGCAAGCAGCATGATCTAACCTTATTCCTGTCTGTCTTTTACTGACCTTGTTCGTTAACTCCAGTTAAAGTGAGTAGCACTAGCCAAGCTGTCATGATCTTGAGGCTGTGAACATGGCCTTTTAACCAGCCAGAAATGGCAGAAGGTTTCTGCTGTCGCTCTTTAGTGAAACTCTTTGTGCTGTTTCATAGTTGCAGGGTAAATGTCCTTGATGAACGGTGCAGCAAACGCCGCAGTTTGTTCACCCCAGCTCTCCCTCTTTTGTTTGTCTTGGTTAAGATTCAGCCACCAGTTTGTTTTTTTCTCCCAGGTGCTTCTTTTGCAACAGCTGCAGTAAGACAGTTTCTTTAACCTTACCCATGTCCCTAAGGTAGTTTCTCGTGTTTGTGGTTACTGAACTGTATTTCAGAAGACTCGTCAGTCTCTCCAGACTCTTAAGACTGGAATTTATACAGGACCCTAGTGTCACAGAGAACCGCCTGGGGCATTTAACCAACACATCTACTAGCCATAAACACCAGGCATTAGTTCCTGGGGCAGAGGAAAGGTAGGGCAAGTGAAAGAAATTGAGAAGTGAAGGGCTTCCTTCCCTCACTTCTACAAGAGATCCTGTGATAGACACGCAGGCCTTCGCCTGGTGCCTTTGTTCTCAGATCATGGTATTTCAGCTTTGCCACTGAAAATCTGAGGTTGCCAAGATTGGGTGACCTGTGTTTGCTCACCTTGTTTTGAGGGGATTGATTTTGGGGAGAGTAAGCGCTGTGCTGACTTCCTCTCTTTGGTGACTTGTCAGCCTGAGGTTGGTGAGACTGGACTGCCTTGGTGAAACTCCTTCCTGATGGTTTTGGGTGAGAGCAGGGAGTGGACGTGAGGGTCTCAGCTGAAGACATGAAGGCTGATGTGTTTTTATGAATGAAGCAGCAAATTATATAAGGACACAGCCTCCTTGGCCCTGGCATGTGCTGTTCTCATTCCCATAACCTGTCAGCTGGTCCAAAATCTTTTGTTCTTCTGTAGTGGAAAACTTGGGGATGGAGGAGTGAAAGTATCACACAGGTGGAATGTCACAACTTTAACTTCCTGGCATGAGACCTCTTAACTCTTCATACTGTCGTATGTTTCGGTCTGGAAATTTGGATTGAAGTAGTGGCATATGCCTTTTGCTGATTGTAGGCGCAGGAATGAAACCTCCATCTCTAGACATAGCCTGCAGGCGATTTCCAAGGCCTGCCGAGTGAAGCAGGAGCAAACTCCCCGAGTGCCCCACATGTACGTTAGCCTGGGAGGAGGCTGGGAGAGCCGCGCTGCCGGAGGCTGCTGCAGCTGGGCAGCACAAGCAACTAGCCAGCCCTCGCCGCTGGGCTGCTTTGGGGGTGTTGGCTGCTGCCTCTTTAGCACACACCTGCACAGATCCATCAAAGTGATTTCCGTGCCCTGGGTGCATAGGCCTGTTTTCCTTCTCTCTGTGTGGCTGGAACAGTGTTCCTGGCTCCAGAGCAGGGTGTCCCTGTGTCACTCGCCCTGAGATGTTCAGCTGCGTGCAGTCCGTCACCTTTATTTTGGCCTCATTCTTGGACCTACAAAGCTTAATGCTACACGTGTTGTCAAGAAGGCTGGCTCTGCCTTTATGGTGAGTAGTCTTAATACACAATTTTGCATGTGGTAAAGCTGTCAAAACCTACGCATCTCTTAAACATTGAACCTGGAGTTATCACCTGGTAGGCGAGCACTGTAGACAGGCAGAGAGAAGATTTTCAAAGGAGCTCAGCACCCACTATCAATTCTTGCTCCCAACAGCAGTTACCATTTGCTAACTACTCTTGAAACCGGGCTGCCACGTGAACTCGCATCATTGTACTAATTGCAGGAATGTAGTGATTTTCCTGTGCTCTCCATAGGCTCTTATTCCCCATCAGGGAATTTAATAAAGCCCTTGTTTAAGAAAACGAGTATCAGTCCGTTTGTTGCTTGAAGCACTGTGGGTTTCTGCTGTCCCAGGTAAAGTGTGTTGGTGGGAGTTGTTTAAATCTTTGGAAGATTTCCTTCGCTTGAACTCCACTCAGCTGCCCTGGCCTCTGGACATAGGGTTTAGTTTGTGGGGGTTTTGCTTGCTTCCCAGCTCTCTCTGCAAAGAGTGCAGAGCTGGATCTGCTTGTGACAGCCAGAAAGGTTCCTATATTGGGGATGTGCTTCCATGACCTTCCTGTCCTTCATCCTTTAGAAGGGGAAGGATAGTACACTGCCAAAGGCCTTTTTAGTCTCTCAGCTGGACTTTGGGTAATGCATAGCTTATTTCTCATGGACCTCTTCTGGTAATACAGTACAATTTAGACCAATTACAATGCAGTATTAAATGAAAAGGACTTTTTGATTTTGAGTGAACCAAACTGGATTGGAGGCCCCTATATTTTTATTTATAATGGAATAGCAAACAGATGTAGCAAGTAATGTGAAAATGTTGACTTTAATTTATATTTTTTAATAAGAACCTGAAAAGTCTGAAGTGGAGTCTGTGCCTCCTTGTTGACAGATTTATTTTCAGTTAAAGCAGCACTATTTCCTGCTCTGCTGAAATATCAGCTATTCTCTGCTTACAGAACTGGTCTGGTTTTAAGAGTCCACAGAAAAAGATGGAAGAAATCTAAGAATTTCAAACGGGGAAACCTTTTTCATTTAAAACCACTCAGTGTTTCATGGTATAATGGCAACCATGGCACCAGCTGTGCTGGGCTGATCACTCTAAAAATCCTAAATCATGACGTCATGACAGCGCTAGGGAACCGCAGGCCTTTCAGTGAGATTTCATGCCAAGCTGCTTGCATGGAAATAAGTCCCTCCAGTCGAGCATGTTGCACAACTTGAGTGGCGGCAGAAATTCTTCCGGGACATTTTTGCAAGTTATTCTCTGTTTTTAACTTTTTCTATCTACTTTAAAATCAAAACTGGTGTGTAACCTTTTGAATCTATTCAGGGTTAGAGCAGAGCCTTTTTTTGGACTGTTCTTGCTTCCTGAAAGAGAGATTGTGTATTGCAGCAACGAGTGCATGTGTAGCGTGCGGGCACACTGGCCGGTGCGGCTGTGGGCGAGGAGACAGGTCCCAATCCCTTTTCCACTCGTTGCTGGCAGCTACTGCCTCGCAGCAAAGTCACTGGCAGGGAACGTGTCTCTGAGCATCCAGGCAAAGCGTCGTGCCTCAGCTGGTAATTGCAGATTCATGCTCCTATGCCAGGCTGTCAGCATGGCCAGGGCACAGGCATCCGGTCCTTCCCGTGGTTTCCAGGCGTGTTGGTGACTTTGCCGTTGTGAAGAACGGATGCCCGAGGAAGGCAGTGTCAGCAAGTGTAGCTGGACTCAAGACTCCATCAGTGGCAATGCCAGCTTCAGCTACTGCAGTGCCATGGCGTGCTCCAGCCCCGGATTGTGCCAGCACCGGAGTTTGCAGGGGTATCCAGAGAGCTAGGAAGCGATGTGTGTTTTCACCAGGCTGACTTCTATCTCCAGTTCATTGTGAGGCCAAGGCTGAATCTCCAATTAACTGTTCCTGTAGCTGGAGTGCTCACCCTTTTTGTTAGCAGTTTAAAAAGTGCATGGAAAATGAGAACCATGATGCGATAGAATTCTTGAAAGCCTTGAAGTCTTATTTGTATTAAAATTGCAAGGTTGTAATTCAGAGCCACAATAGAAAGCAAAACTTAAATTATGGCTAGGTTAAGAGATAAGATTTGTATTTGTGGCCTTCCCACATCCTGAGAAGAAACATGCCAACTGTGTTTTGATGTTTGGCTTTTTATGCAAATTCCAATAATTGGGTTTCCTGATCTATGCAAACTTCATATTGACAAGGGTGGTGGTTTTTGTTTTGTTTTTCCTGGCAGCTAGCCAGGAGCCAAAGCGCAGCATCCATTTGCATGAAACCGAAGAGATTACAGCTGCCTTCATCTCTAATACAGATGCAGGGTACCACCCGCCGAGACAACAGGTTCCAACTTGCTGTGGTCCTTTTGATTTGCGCTACTTACCATTTGGATCAGGCGGGAGCGGTGCATGCCGGGATAACGTGTTGTCTCTGTGGGTGGTGCCTCCCTATTAAAGGTGAGGGTAAGCATGAGCCTTTCAAGATCTCCAGTCCAGCTTGTGTTCTGCTTGCTTGTATAGATCCTCTGAATGACCTTAACTTGTAAAAGGGCAAGGATGCTTGTTAGAGCTGGGAGGAAGAAAAAGGAGCGCAAAACTGGATCAGGTAACAAATGCAAGGCTTGCAGAGGGGTGGATGTTTTCTGGAAGGCTTTTTCCGAGTATGAAAGGAGTTTGAAAAGAGTATTTAGAAAATAGCCTGAACGTTGGAATGAGCGCTCTCTTTCTTTTGAGTGCGTGCTGGCTTCTCCTTTGAGCCTGCATGAATGTAGGATGGAGTGGTGCTGACAGCTGTCACTTTAGTGGCCTCTTAGTTCTGTAGCCTTTCATAAATTTTCAAGCTCACTGCCCTCAGCTTGCCAGCCTTTAGCCTTAAATTTTGGTATTTAATGGGTCCCTAAGTGCTCTATAAGCCACATGCCTAGAGCACTGCTGAAATATTACACCAAACTCCAAGGTGACGGTGAACACTTTTAAAATGGTGGAGACTGACTCTGCCCTTCTTTGTTTTCATGAAAATGCAATGAAATAAAGGCCCTTTGGGAAGACGGTAAATTAGAGAGGGGTACTGTTAGTTGTGGATCCATAGTTCAGATAAGATTTTGAAACAACTTTTAAAGAGTTCAGCTTGTCTGCCTTGGAGAGATGAAAGATCAGGGCCAGGGTGGACAGGGCTTTGAGTAACCTGGTACAGTGGAAGGTGACCGTGCCCATGCCAGGGGGGTTGGAACTAGATGATCTTTAGGTCCCTTCTGACCCAAAACATTCTATGATTTTATGAAATCAGATTAGTTTGGGAGTTGAGCCTGAAATGCAAGGAAAATTATTAAAACCCCAAGGTTTTCTTCCACCTTTCATGGTGTCTGGTTTCTTTCAAGTGTGGGAGTGAAGCATACTTCATGCAGAAGAACCTGAGGACTTACTTAAATAACAGTATAGACATGCAAATGCTCCCCTCACCCTCATTTTGTTTTGCTAGGCTATTAGTCGTAAAGTCAAAGGACAGTTTCTGTGTCAGGGCTGTCAGCTTGGTAGCAACTTCAGCACGTGGAACAGGGAAGTGACGTTGAGCTTTTGGGACATACCCTCAAGTTGAGGATCAGGAAATAGTGGTTTTGCTCCTGGCTCAGACTTCTATGAGGTATGACTGGGATGAGTAGGTTGTGGGGAACAGCCACCACAGCAATGAAATTCTGGAGATTTACGCTCACCCTAAGGAGCATTTTCCAGGTCTTTGTATCTTCCTGCTTCATGTTGCCGTGGCTTCATCTGTGGCAGCTGCGCTCTAGCCAGTGCACTGAAGCCATGTTTCTTGAGTGTACTGTTGCTGGAGGTGGAGCATCTGCCCCAGCTAAAGAAAATGACATGGAAGAGGACATTGGGAAGCATTGGTTTAGGGAGCAGGTACTTGAAGGAGGGAGAGTCCAAGATGGGCACCAAAGTCTCAACTTCCTTTTTGTTTCTGGATCTCTTGTTTGTCTATCAGAAATTGACCCCAAATGTCATGCTTATTTTTCAAGTTGGTCTTTTTTCTGAGACAGAGGAGAGAGGAGGGTTAATGACAGAGTGGGAAGGTAGAGGCCGCAGAATTAGGGAGTTCTGTGACAAAAAAGTATTTCCTTTTAATGGTGGTTTATTTGGGAATACATCAGAGTTGAAATGAGTTGTTTAGTTGCAGAGGCCCAGTCAGATATGGGGTTTTGTAGGTTGTATTTTTTTCCTGTCTATAAAGACTGAGTTTTTCCCAAAATGAAGGTACTTTTAGCAGGTCTCACCTGCGTGGATTCCCTGGTGTCTAGAAATACAGTTGTGCTTCTACTGAAACTTGTTTACTGGGAGTGCCTGCAGACCCTTCTCTTCTGTCTGGCTGTTTGTTTCTGCCTGCTTTGTAGAAATGTGCTGTTTGGGGACAGCACTTCCTTCGAAGGACTCAATTGAATTTGACCAATGAGTTAAAAAATTGCAGGGACATTTTAAAGAAGCATATGCACAAGTGTGATCATGCAAGGTTCAATTTCCTAGGCAAAAACCAGTTAAAGCAAGCGTCATGCCTATTTACACGCCCCATTGACGGTGTCCCTCCAATGACTAAGGCAATGTACCAGGACTAAGATTTGTGTTTCTCTGCTGGAGGCAGACCTCCCTTGAAGCTATGGTCACCATGGGGAAATCATTTTTTCCCCTCCTCCCAGGCAGAATGCACTTGGCTTCCAAATGTCATTTGTTGGAGGTAGTTAGCACCGTTAATAATATGAAAGATGTAGGCCACCTACAGAGAGAAGTCAGCTGCGGTGTATCTGCATTTGCACGCGGAGGTTATGGGATGAGAGCACACTTGAACTGTGCTAGATTTGGAATACTTTTTTTTAAGCGTTGAAGGAAATTCGTTTAACGTTTACAGCACAGTAGTTCAATTTACAAGGACTGTTTTCAATAAAAAAAGGAAAAAGATTGGAAGTAGGTTTATAGCTAGGCGTTACTGACAGCAAGCCCCGCATCCTGTTCAGCGGCACATCTGCATGTGCATCCTGGTAAGATGAGCCTCTTGCTGCCATGCAGAGGAAGGGGCATGGTATTCAAACAGGATGATTTCTTTTTGTCAGCAGAACTTTGACGTTTATGATCTTGGCATATGGGAGAAGAGTTGGCCCAAGACAGGGCTTCCTTACTCTCATTGCCCAGCTGGGTTAGTGCTGAACGATGTGGGAGAGCTTGCAGGCTCTGCTCTCCCAGCGAGTTCAGCCTGCTGGGAAGAGGAGCGACTGGGAATCAAAGTTGGGACTTCTAGTGAAAGATTGTTTTACGTGATAAAGATCTGTTTAGGATGTTCTAAAAAGCAAGAATTAAAAGATAGCAGGCTTTTTTTCAGTGGGACATGAAGGTAAAAGCATTTTTTGAGCTGTGTGGCCATTCCGACTGTGAGATCAAAGGAGGGTTGACTTTTTTTTATCCCTTTTGCTTGCTGGAATAATGATACTAACAAAATGAATGTTTGAAGAGATGCATCTGAATGCTGTTATTCAGACCTAATCCCCTTTTTTCCCTCAACACAGATTTAGTGTTGGGAACATGCCTTCCTTACTAGTGCTAGCATAGCCTGTGTTCCCTGATGGGACAGTGGTTACAACTGGTAACCACAAATTACCACTGATAATAAAATGACCAATTTTATTTGAAAATTTGAGCTGTTGGTATTTCTGTCTCCTAAGCTGGAAACTCCATGGCAATTACCAAACTCTCTGCCTCTCTACTGTCATCTCAATTTTGAATTGAGGCCCAATAGGCAGTGACACCAGGCTAACAAAAGAGGGCTGCAAATCTTTGGTGGTCTCCCATTCAGATGGTATTCCCTTGCTTGGACAAAGGGGTGGCTAGGGCTCCTGAGTGCCACTCTGCCTCCAGGGATGGTAAACAAGGAACCGTATCATCTGGTGGGAGGCATTTTTTGATCACTTGACAAAGCTGGGTAGATGGGATACCACCTGACAAAGGGCTGAGGTTTAAAGGAAGATTTTGCAAGGGCTCTTAAGAACAAAAAGCAAAAAAATAGACGGCCAGAAAACTTTTTGCAGGATGTAGGCAGGGTGGGCGGAGGTGAAGGGGGACTCTGGCCATTCTCGGGGAGCTCTGATTTAAGCCCAGAGGGTAGAGACAAGGGAAGGAGGGAAGAGTGCACAGATGGCTCATTGTTTGGTGTAGCTCTGCATTCTTGCACTGCCCAAGCAAGGGCAATTGTTTTAAAATCCCTTTTACAAAGAGAGTTGTTTGCTTTTCAGCTATCTCTTTCCCCTGAAGATGCAAACTGTAAACCAGAGGGGTTGGTCTTTAACACCCATTTGTTTTGGAGGGTCAGGGCTCTGTCCAGGGACATGGACATCCCAGAGACAGTGCCTGGGATGCAAAGCGTAGCTCCTGTAAGGAAATGGGGGAAAGAGCCTGTGACTGAGAAATGTGCTGCAACAGCCAGGGAGAAGGCGAGAACAAAAAGAGGCACATGGAAGGGCTGATGCAGAGCAGTGTCTGGCATGGGCAACTTTACCAAAGCTATGAAGCATGGCATAAACCTGGCACCTACCTAACCTGCAACCATACCTGATGTACACTGTAGTTTTCTTACAGCATTTAATTTTTTTGTAGCAAATAATTAGTATAGAGAAATACTACCATTTCTATACTGTTATTCTTTCTACCGCTGTAGCTGCACTGGCACAGCTCCTTCCCTTCCTCCCCTGTGAATTGTTGTGGCCTTTCTGGAGCAGGGGCCTTTTTTGGCATAGTCGACAAAAATAAACCATAAAGGCGGCTGTTGTTATGAATAAGGCTCAACAGGGGAATTTTACCAGTAGAACTACAGCAATATAATTACACTGGTAGACTAGTTACAGTAAATTTCCTCATGAAGACAAGCCTTAAGTTGACATTTCCTAGCTAAGTTGAATCCATATGTATAACTTTATTACGCAAAAATAATATGTCTTTGGGCCTTGAATTCTTTTTTACCCAGAAGAGTAACATTAAACAGAAAAGCAAAGAATTTCGTGTTCAGAGATGGATGGGGGATTTTCTGTAACAGAGCGGCTGTGATGAGCTGTACGCTGAACTCTTTTACTGGATAGAGTATTCCTCCTAAAGTGATCAGGAACTTGAGGAGTGTGTTTATGCTTTCTGCACTAAAAAGTAAGTGGTACTGAAATATGCTGTAAGCTGACACCTCTCTCCCAGTTTTACTTCTGTTTGTAAGAGAAGCTGAACCATTTGCAGTTTCTATAACTAGTTTGGCTGAGATGCAAAACTATTTTGCCACTATGAAAATCTTTAGGGGTAAGCCTGGTCCCAGTGAAAGGAAGAGGGGGGGAATTATTCTTTCTTTCCTCCTTTGTTTGATTTAAAGAGGCCAAGATTTATTTTATCCATTTGGATTTTGTCTTACAACGCATGGAGGCTGTGTAACATTCACAAGCCAGGTGTTTATTTCTATAGATCAAAAATATCAGCCTCTGAGTTCTACCTTTGAAAGTTTCCAATGCTTTAAAGGAGCAACAGTCTTGCAGGAGAAGCTTAACACTTAAAGGCAGATTAAAAATATATATATAGAGAGAGAGAGTAGACTTTTCGTTGCAGCTGTCTCGTGTTTCCCTTTTGGGAGCCTTTCACCAGCAGTCTGGTGCTTTCTTTTCCTTGGAATTACAGCTCGAACTCCAAGGGCCTTTCCCTGCCTGATTAATTGTTTAAGATCTCTTATGGTGCTCATCAGTATGTTTTCGAGTGCACCCTTTACAATGAAATGAGCCTATGTAACAGCTCAGCAAGTAGGGAAGTATTATCTTGATTTCCACAGCTAATGAAGTGAAAGATCAGGGATTGAATCCCACATCCAGCAGGATACTCGGGTGCCTAAACCCCAATTGAAATCTGTGGCAGTTCAGGCTCCTGAAAGCTCCTAAATACCTTTTATGCTTCAAACTCATTTATTGCACAGCTGAGAACTTAATTATATGAGAGTCCTAAAAATGTGCTCGAGGGTGTGCTAAAGTTGTTGTCTTGCATGATTTTTTTTTTTTTAACCTATGTTCTTTAGCCAGCAGGAAAGTAATGGGAAACACCAGTGTTTATATTCTACGTAATCTGTTGGAGCCCTGATCCTCGCCTGAGACTTTCAGGCAATGCTGAAAAAAACCTAACTGTAGCTGTCAGTGTAGCTTCTGGCTTTGGGTTTTTCTCTTATTCTTTCCACCCTCCCATACTGCTTTTGAAAGCCGCTTTTGTTATGCGAATAGGTTCCTCCCGGCAGCTGCAGAACTTTCCACAGTGGGAGCTAGGAAGGAGCCAGCAGACACTGCGAGGAAAGTCGGTGGCCTTTTCCTAGCCACTCACCAAGCGCAGCAGTGCCGTCCTTCCCAGCCACGCGGGCTCGAAGTGGCTTTTTGCTTATGTTCTCTTGCCTGATGAGGTTGCAGCTGAGCCCTTAGGTGACGTTTTGGAGCTGTATTACCATGCCCTGCAGACTACGCAAAACCAGTGCGTCAGCTAAAGGTTCAATCCCATTATGAAATGGGATCTGTGTGCAGATGAAAGGTTGCCTTCCCTAGCGTGCAGTGCATCGCACAGTGACTGCATGTTGTGTTTGCAGAATCACCTCCAGCTCAGGCCAGGTGACACTACTGTTCTGCTGGACCTTGTAGAAATGAAGGATAAGTAGCTCTGAAGCACAGCATAAATCGACAGCTTAAGTAAAATGTTAAAGTACAGGTCTTGATAAATTGTGTTCTTTTTCACTAGTACCCTGCCCCTCATTCTGTGAATGAAGTAGTAAATCACAGAATCACAGAATGTTAAGGGTTGGAAGGGACCTCTGGAGATCATCTGTCCAACCCCCCTGCCAGAGCAGGTCCACCTGCAGCAGGTTGCACAGGATGGCGTCCAGGTGGGTTTGGAATGTCTCCAGAGTCGGAGGCTCCACCACCTCTCTGGGCAGCCTGTGCCAGTGCTCTGCCACCCTGAAAGGAAAGAATTTCCTCCTCATATTTAGATGGAACTTTCTATGTTCAAGTTTGTACCCGTTGCCAATCTTTATTGTACTCCTAGCTGTTCTTTCCAGATCCTTTCAGTGGGCATTAAGATGATGCAACTCTGCCTGCAGCAGCTTCCCTGGGGCTGTTGCAGCAAGGCTGTTGGCACTTCCCTGCCATGCCAAGAAGCGCAGCCTTGCTTGCCGTGCCAGCTGTGCTTGCAGCGTGCTGCGGGAGGTGGGTGAAAACCTGTTCCTGGGGACACCTCAGCTGGGTTGGGATGGATTCTGCTGGCTGTGAGGTGCAAAGCCTGGATGCGTGGCTCTGTGGAGAAACATGCAAGCCCTCAAGATGAAAAGCATGCCCAGTCCTTTAGTCGCTTGATTTCACATAGATTTTTTTTAATTATTATTATTATTTTTTAATATGTGTTTTGGAATCATGAAGATGAAGTGGTCTTATCAATTTAGTTATGACTGTAACGGGAGATCAAACCATCACCTACTGGTATAGTTACATCCATGCACCATAAAACAGAGAAAATAAAAAGTAAACTGCCCTCATGTGGACATCTTTTGCTGGGGTAGAGTGTGACACATCCCATGCAACCTCCTGTTTCATATTTTGTTGTTTTAGTCATTTCCCGTATTCAGTGTTTGTCCATGCTGTGCAGAATGTGGAGTTAATTTCCTAGCTTTTGTGACCTTGATAGATGGAGTATATAAGCATTTCCTTATATGATGAGTGTGTCACATTACTCTTTGAAGCAGGGAAATATCATTATTTTACATCTGAGAATCAAATTCCTAAGTAACTCCTTGAAGAGGATGGGAAGTTTGTAGCAGACAGGGGATTCAAACTTAGGTCAGCCGGATGCTGTTTTAGGACTTTAAGAGTATTCTGAATAGTAAATCAGATAGATTCCTTTGGCTTCCACAAGGCCATTACAGCCTTTTGTCCTTGATCTATGTGCACTATCCTTACAGGTATGACTGTGTGTTGGCACTCTCCAGAATGAGACAATAGTGCTTTCAAGCCAAGGTATTGACCTCCAGCAGCTAAGCAGGATCCTATCCTTCTTCCAGATGCTTTCTACTTTCGTGACACGGACAGCTGAACCTCAAAGAAGCAACCCTTAAATTGCCTTAGCTTGCAGCCCGGCACATTAAAGTGACCTGAAACCTGACAGTGGTTTACATGGTAGGCTGGAGAGAGCATATTTCAGGAGCTGTTTCCCATGCATGTGGCTGGGCAGGAGCTAAGTATAGTAACCACTTCTGTCAAAACAAATTTAACTCATGCGTTCGTGAATTATCAGCTGTGGGTCCTGTCAGCTCGGTTTTGAACACAGGGTACCAGTAGTAAAAGTTCATACCTGTATTCTTGGCTGTGATGCTTCATAGGATCACTTGGGTTGGAAAGGACCTCTGCAAGTTTCCAGCTGATGCCTGCTCAGAGGGCCTCCCTGGATCCTGTTCCAGGGTTTGACCACTATCATGTGAAAAAGATTTCCAGATACGTGTAACTGGAATCGACCTTTGCCATTTTGCTGTGCATCTCTGAGAAAGGTCTGGCTCCATCTTCCCTTCTCCCTCCCAGTAGGTAGTTCAGCAATAAGATTCCCCCCACCCCTTTTAGCGTTCTTTTATTAAGGCTGAACAAACCCAGCACTCAGCCTTTCCTCATGTGATGCAGGTGACTGGTATGCACACATTTGAATGACACTTGTGTGCCAAGTGCTTCTCTCATGCCTGATTTAGGTGTCTAAAAAGTGGCCAGTCACGTCTACGAAATGCACGTGATTCCCATGCTGTTTGTGGGTAAAGTTGCTGGAAACCCGTACTGTATTATCGTGTAGCTCAAGTGACACTATCTCTCGTAACACAGTTATGGCTGCAGAGTTATGAGTAAGGTTAACTTGACTCTCTAGTGTGAAGACTTAGAGGAAAAATCAATTTATCTGTTGTATCAGCATTCATTATTTACAGAAACAATTTTTAAAAAGCAACCTAAACTGTGAATCTCCAAACTTCAGGGGCAAGGTTGGCACCAGCTGAGTTTTGAAGAAGCTGAATAGTAAAAAATATGAAATCAGTGTTGTGTATGTGTGAATGAAACTTAAACTGAAGTCTCCTCTTGCCCCTCCTCCCTGTAACAGCACTTTACTCGCTGAATGGTAGCTCAGTGAAGCACAGTTCATACTGGCCAGCACAATCGATTCACAAATTTTACTCTGATCTATCTCAATGTAAGTTTCCTGAGTGGATACTACATGAGTATTTTGGAAGTCTGAGAAACCTGCCTCCAAATAACTAAAGAACAAGTGCCTCTGTATCTGTTTGAATTTAGATGTTGGAATAATTCTCTAAAAACAATTTAAGTTTCTGTTTTCTAGAAAGGTTTTCCATTTGACTGATGGCTTGCACATTTGATATGATGTATTGCAAAGCAAGCTCTAAGCAGCAGCTTTGGGCATAGCCATAGACTGATGTCGTGAGCACTGTATATCACTTGCTTTCTGACTTGCTTTCTTTACGTGAAC
This sequence comes from Chionis minor, assembly GCA_013398295.1. Classification (NCBI taxonomy): domain Eukaryota; kingdom Metazoa; phylum Chordata; class Aves; order Charadriiformes; family Chionidae; genus Chionis; species Chionis minor. The sequence continues at coordinate 275,019 of VZSF01001816.1, forward strand.
AGAAATCTTTGAGCACGTGTTCTTCTTGCATTTGTATTTGCCCTGCTTATGCATAAAGCTTTTTCTTAAGTCAAGCTAGAAAGGAGTCCAGTAAGACCCTGCACACAGGTTCGGGCTGGGGAGAGCTCGTGGAATTTCCTGTCGAGTGCTCTGAAGAGATAACCATATGAAGTCCAGATAACCACCCCTTGCTTCTCTCAGATGTTTTTATGTGTCTTTCTTTAAAATTGATGGTTTTTTCAATGCCAGGAGACAATCTGGAAGAGTATGTGAGTAAGCAGGTGGGTTTTGACAAAATAACTTTCCTGGGTACTTTTAAAGCTTTTTATGTAAGGGGGGTTGCTATGCCTATTTTCTTATGAAATCACTTCACAGGAGCATCCCAGCATGCTGTCAGGGCTCTTCGATAAGACTTCTCTATTGTTTGACAGCTGCACTAAAGCCAACCATTTCCAGCAAGATGCTGGAAGCACTGGGTAGGCTAACTTCTTTTTTGTTTGCTTGTTTGGGGTTTTTTTCCCTGAAGCTCTGGAATCTGAGAGTCATTTGTGTAACGTACCTGGAGCTTGAATTCAGAAGACTCACTCTCTGCATAATCAGCTCTTGCCTGATGTCCTTCCTGGGAGATGGAGACACTAAGATGTTCAACTCAATGGCTGTAACAGCCAGGTGAAGGCTTCCCTTTGGGTTTTAGACAGGAGATCACCCGTTGTGTTGCTTGTTTGTAAGCAGATGTGGGCAGTGAAAGGGAAATGGTGTATGTCTCGATTTTTCTCTGGGAGGACCTGTGAAGTCAGTCATTGAGTTCCCTGATGCTTTTTGTTACACCAGTCCTCTGTGTTGCTAATAATACTATCTTTGCTAGCTAACAGAAAAATCTTCTGGGATGGTTACTAGCCATGCACTCTTACACCACTAGTGAGAGCTGGGCCCTGGAGTACTTTGGTCTCCTCAAGCAGGGTGGCAGGCACTGCCCAGCAGCTTGGTTTAACCACCTTCACAAACTTCTAAAATGTCCTGATAGGCTGATTTGGAGTACTGAAAGCCATGGATTGACAACTACTGTGGTGCCTTTTTTTTTTTCTTAAATATTTATTTTTTTGCGGGGAGGTGGGTTGGTGGTTGTAAAATTAAAACTGCTTTCTGATGGAAGTAACAGCAGATCTTCCAGATGCCAGGCTTAGAAACGTAGTGATACTATATTTCTGCAGCCTTGAAAACGGTATCAGAGTAGCCCACCAGCAGCAGAGCAGGGAGCGTTGTCTTTGTAGAAGATGTGGGGAAATGCGATTAGGGAGTTGAAGCAATAGGCATCTTAAGTGGCTTCACAAAAGTAGTGGTGATGGAACCGAAAACTAAAGCTGGGACAAGTTAGTCCAGAGTAGCGTGAGCCTGTCCTCGCGTCCCAGGAGAGACTTGGTTTACCTCCCTGGAGCTGCTGGGAGCGGAGCTGTGACAGTTCTGACTGTCCCCAAATACCTTGAAAGAGCTTTCTTGTTCCCCAGCTGAAATAATTGTAGTGAAGGGCCAGGATTTCCCTGCGTAAACTCCCATTTTCAGGGATTGGTTCACCTGATACATTTATACACACATACTCCTAAACTCTCAAAAAATAAACACCCAGTACACTCTGCTTCTTGTCCGGAGCTGTGTAGCTTTCAAAAGCAGAATTTCAGAAATACGGCCATTTTGCGCTGCAGTGAAGGAAACCTCTTGTGCCTTGCAAAAGTGAGAATGAAAATGGTTTGGCAAATAGCTTTGATTAAAACTGAAAAGCCTATAGTTTTTGGAGCTCCTTTTAAAGCAAAGGGCTAGTTTGGCTTTTGATCCTCTTAAGCTGGGTTATTTGATGTGAAAAACGCCCTGGGTACTCTGCTGCAGAGGGGAGCAGCTTTTCAGTTCTCTGTGTGTGGCTTTGGGAGAGGACCTGGCAGAGCGCAGGGTGGCGGGGGGCTTGGGGGGCCTGGCCGCACGGCTCTGTAAATAAAGGGGCCTCTATTTCTTTGGATTCTTTTGCTGGAACTAAATATCATGATCAGTGAAACTCTTTTACCTCATTAAAGGAACAAGCCAGGCTCCTTCAGCGTATGTGCAGTGCTGCAATGTGGCTGGTTCTGCTGAGCTGATTTGCTGAACAGATAAAGGGAGTTTTAGCCCAAAGAATGGCATGTAATATATGACCTTGGCTTTCAAAAGGTTTATTTTTGTTCATGCGACAAAATAAGGTTTTAATATTAAATATAGGGTTGGATTTGACTTGGCAGATACCAGAGCCTTACATTACTGCTGTAGACATAATATAAAACTATCTGATGTGTGCCAGTGGGCCTGCAGCAAGCCAAGAATTTCTCCATCGATATTTGTTTTTTGTGAGAATTAACCCGGCTGCTTCACCATTGGGTTGGCTATAAAGGCAATGTGCCCTTGTGTTGGGGGGGAGACGGACACACAAAGCAGTGATAGGCACGATACAATCCATACTGTCTCTTTATAGTGTTTGGGCAAAATAAGGATTTTTCTTTTTTTTCCTTCCTTTTTAGCATTTTAGGGGCATTTAAGAGAAGCTTGCACTCGAAAGTGCAGGGTTCAGCAGAACCAAGGCGTAAACCAAACTATGTGAAATATTCAGATTTGTTAGTACAGAAACTTAATGCTGCGTTGCAGCTTTCAGTTTATGTACCTGGAGCCACGCACAGATACAAAATACTAATTTTGAGGTTTCGTTACTGCACACACTCCATTTCAGATCGTTGTCTTACTGTAAAGCTGTGGCACTTTTAGACTGCTGGATTATAATTGTTTTGCCGAAGAAATGACCTGCAAGGCAATTCAGTGTTAAGATGCTGAACTGAGCTCCAAAGCTTTTGTTCTAAATTGACTGTAGTCTGAATTGGTCACCATCTGATTTAAAAAAAAAACAAACCAAAACAAAAAAACCAAACCAAAAAAACCCCAAACAAAAAAACCAACCAAACAAAAAACTAAACCAAAACCAACAAACAGAAAAAAACCCCAAGCAAACAAAAGGCAACCAAACCACAACTAAGAAAAAATACCCCAAAACCACCACCCCAGTCCTCACCTCCCTTGTTCACGAAGAAGCCAACCTCAAATAGTGCCAGAATCTTGCTTCTGTAAACAAAACGTGTGTAGTAAAAACATGTTACCTTCACAGTTGGCACAGGAGTTGGGGTCAGGCTAACCTGCTGTGGACGCTTTGCTGCCTGCTTGGAAGGGAGCAAGTTGGTACAGGTGCAGGTATCAGTGAACTTGGGGGGCTGATGGGAGAGAAGGTCATAAGCAAACCTGGCTTCCGTGTGCTTCGGCAGGACTTCTTCCATCTATGGGTTATCTTCACCCCTCCATTCAGTTTTCTATGGAAAGGAGGTTTGTTCAGTCTGTCTCTTCTGGAACTATATGGTGGGGGTTTTTCAGGTTGTTGGTTGACAATGGCTGGCTGAAGGTGGTTGACTTTTCTGGAAGTTTTCTGGAAGTTTGGTGAGAATTTGGAACTTGTGAGAATGAACATGAGTTTGAACATCTACAAGCCTGCAAGGTGTGATCCTTTTTTGTCCAGTTTCTCAGCAGCCTTCTAAGACAACACCCAAGTGGTGGGGACCCTACAAGGAGGAGGCTGCCCTGCAAATCCAGCAGTTCCACATGGAAGTAATAGAACATCTTGGTATAAATTCATTTGTTTATGGGGAATCTCACTTTATTAGCTCCCTGATCATGGATGGGTTTCTTGGTTACGATAGGTGCATCTTTTTTTCTTGTTGGTAAGTTCTTGAACAGGAATGGCCCCAGGTGATTTGGGGGAATGAGCAGCTGGTTACAGCCCAGATATAAGGGAGGAATCTTCTTTATCCTTGTGGGGGATAAAAAGCCGTTTGCTTGGTCTTCCATTCATGTGGTATGTGTATCTGGAGTTTTTGGTCTTCTTACCAGGCGAATTCATTTCCCGTGTGTTTGTTGGCTGTGGCTGTTACATGTCGCTCCGCCGGCAGACTGATGCATCCCTATCCTCACAGATTTTTGAGTCGAGGCTGGTGTAAGAAGCACTTGCTCCCTAGTGAAAAGGACTTCTGTAAGAGAAGCCGAGCTGCATAACTGGCCTACTGGATTCTTCTCTGAGTTTTGTTAGCTCAAGGGTCAGAGGCATGTGGCAGGGTTATAGGTTTATTTAGCTCCTGAAGCTCACATCTGTCTCCATTCTCATGTACATCCTCCAAACCTCGGCCGGGAGCTCTGGTCCTGAATTATGGTCTGTTGTTCATTGAGAGAAGTTTTATGGTGCCTGTTGAAACTACATTCAACTTGCTTTCAAATACAAGATTGTTTCTGAATAATAAAAGCAAAAGCTTTGGCAAAAATGCTAACTGAAAATGATTATCCTAATTACATTCTGAACATTAATATTTCTTCCTATGAAAGACTATTCTGAAATAAACATAGAGGATTTGTAAAATAATTGCAAGCTTTTAAAGCCACATGTGTCACAATTTCTTCAAAAACAAATTACCAACCTAAAATAGACAGATCAAAGGCTTTTACTTTATAGACTGTTACCTTGGAACAGCTGCACAGTACAGGTGAATTGCATATATTTAAAATTTCACTGTAACAAAGCAGTGTATTTCCAGCAACCTGTGGCCATAGCTACCCAAGAACATTTTAAATCTAATCTTTAAATACAAATATCTTACATACAGCTAGGATTTTTCTAAGATTTAACTGTTAATTTAAGAATTCGAGAATTATAAGCATTGTATGCTGATGCATTTTTTGAGTGTTTTTTAAAAGATACATCTTTTGATTCTTCAGGGATTTTTTTTTTTTTAATCTTTGAAGGGAAGTAACTTCCTGCTCGTTTCCTTACCTCTTAATGTATTTTCTGTTAGTAGTTCTCAGTTTTGTCTTTTTCATTACCATACAAAAAAATCATGTAATATTGCCTGTCAGTTTTACTGCTTTGCAGCTACTGCTGATGTCTGACCATTGCTGACCAGCGGTGTTCTCCTAAATGCTCATCTTGCTTTAAATCTGATGGATACTTTAATGCTTCTGTTACTCAGTAACTTGCATATGAATCAATATAAAACATGTGTGGTCTTCTCTTAAACAGTTATTTCTGGGAAGCAGAGAGGTCTGCAGAGTTAAAAAAACCAGCAACAACAAACAACCCAATATGCAGCCCGATGCATGTTAGAAATAAAGCTGTATTGTTTCAGAAAGTGCCTTGAAAGGAGAAAATTCAATAGGGAGCCATCTTACTTTCCAAAAATTTTACCTGTGGCAAATCAGCTTGAAGGCTTTTCGTTAACTGGGCTCCTTCTTAATATTGACCCATTTGTAATGTGTTTCAGTTTCTGGTGTATGGTTTCTCCTGGAGTCAATCCTTGAAAACCACCGGCTTTGAAGTGTTTTTGTTTCTCCCTTTAAGAAATATTTCTATTTTTCCTTTGCTAACTGATATGTGAAACTAATAAAACACTACAGGGTGGGTTGCTGAGTGTGCAAAGTACAACTTCACATTTGTGAGGCTATCGTCATCCTGTAGCAATCTTTTTTGGGGGGACTTATATGCATGATTGCAGAACACAGGTTTTGCTGCACATCCAGATTCCACTTGCTGGCTGGCTGGTTATTCAGTAAGCTCTTGCTTTGTTTAATAACCAAATGTAATTATTTGACTTGTTGCTTAAGGGTACGCTTCTTTCCTAAAAGAGGTTTTGTATGTACCAGTTCACCACTCTGAAATACATTATCTGGTCTGTTCATAGGGAATTTGTTTTGGTAGTATATAATTCTCAAATTATTTGAGGATAATATGGAAGGAAACAAAAATGGACATGCTTGTATATTTTTATACTAATGAAATAAAGTTATATTGTTTACTCCACAGTATTGTAGACATCTGAATGACTTTCAATACCTACTGTTTTTGTTTTCAGTCACAGCTGTTGTTACCTCTTTGGGCTGTCCCATACTTCAGTTCTAGTCTTGGGTATGTTTCTTAACTACTGTTAACAACACTTGAAAGTCCACCACAATCAAACTTGCCTTGAAGAATCCTCAAATAAAGTTACACTGCATGATGAAGGAGTTGCATCGGTGCTAAAGTTTGAGTTTTAACATGTCATTAGGCAGGGTCACCGTAAAGTGTGTCTGCTTTAAACCAGACTCCTTACTGTGGGCCAGCACTTGGAGCTGGTCACCGAACTGTTGGTGGTCACCAAACCACTGGTGAGCTGTGTTTTTTCAAATGGAAAGTGCTCTCATCGCTTTCCTGTTTGCTCTGTTTGACTATTTTAGAAGTAGTACAACATTAAGGTTTTGTGCGTTGTACCTTTCATGTACATGTGCCATGTACACGTTCATGTGTGCCAGCAAGGTGCCAGCATCCAAGACATTTGCAAAGTTTCTCCAGAGGATTTGCCAATGGCTGCAGGTGTTGGAGATTTGAACTTGCAGAATGATACTGGTGACAGCTTATGTGAGGTGTCTTTACGGTCAGTGTAAATCCTTCTTTCTTTGCTCTGCCTTTGTGGAACAGCCACAGAAAACGAGCGAGGGATGTGGTGACAGTGGTAAAAAGTACACAGATGTCCCCAACTTGCTTTCAAGTTTGTGAGCTTATGTATTTGTCCCTAGGGTTTCTTTTTTCCCCAGGCAAATGTCGCATTTTTAGCTGTTGGGGGCTTGGAACAGGAACTTCCCTGTGTGTGTAAATAAATAAAAAGGATTCTCGAGGACTAGTTTTGTTGAAGCAAAGAGCAGTATGGGGTATCTTTTATTTACTCCTTTTTGTTATAGCCTTGATGCTTCAATTGTGAGTGTTCTCCTGGGTGGACCTTATCTGACCAAACCAAATAAATTGGCACTCATCTCTGTCAACAGGGAAATGGCCAAACTACTGCTTCTTGAACAGTAGTGGTCATGTTCAATGCCTTTCCACTGTTGTCCTTGTAGACCTACAAGGAGAATGTGCGCAGGCATATACTGGTGCAAAATGGTGTCAGAGGTTATTAACTTTCTGCCTGCATCTTCTTGTTTCCCTGTCCCCTGCTGACCATCCACAATGCAGAAATTATGTGCTGCATATCAAAATACGCAACTGTTTCAACCCAGAAACCTACCACCCAGTATTTTAGTTGCATCCCACTTCTCAATGTATAGAAAATTGAATTCACAAGAGTGGAATAATATTATTTGCTGTTATGCACTTTCTTTGGTGTCCCCATTTAGCTATCAGTACAAAACTTACAATGATGTTGTAAAAACAAATTCAGGTTGCTGAAAATCCCACCAGTGCAAGGAAAGAAGTCATGGTTCCAACACTGCATTATTCTAACTGAAAACACTGCTATGATAGTTATCTTCGAAATTGTATTACATCAGCTAGCCTAACAATGTTATGGCATTTGAGCTAGATTAGACTGAAATAAAAGAATTTCTAAGCTTATCTTTTCTATGAGGAGAACGATCATCCTTTTTCCATAGTCCTAATCTTGAAGCCTGCTCTGGTTACAAGAATTACATCATGACTTTTTATTTTTCATTCCCTCCAGGTTTACGGGAACAGATGGGCCGAGTGGTTTCGGATTTGAGCTGACATTTCGACTAAAGAGAGAAACAGGGGAGTCGGCACCACCTACCTGGCCAGCAGAGTTAATGCAAGGCTTAGCCAGATATGTCTTCCAGTCAGGTACTGCAGGGTTAAATACGCTGCCTCATTTTTCCTGCTCTCATTCTGAAGGACCATGTCCATTACACGGTGTGCCAATTGTCTCATCGGTGCTTAATTAAATCTTGTGAATTATTTTGTGTGGGAACCCAAAAAGTGTGTTCCTTCCATCAGCCCAACTTGCTGGGGACAAAACCCAACTGCTGCTCAGGTAACTCCAAATCCTTAGTATTGGAAAGCTGAAGATGCAGAACAGTTAGTAACCATAGGAAATCTGCCCAGTGGTTTCTTGTTGCTTTCCTGTGTTGTTGGTTTCGCCTTCACTTGGTAAGAAAACCTCATATGCTAATCCTGAAATGGCTGATGAGCACCCATCTGATAAGGTCTCGCTTCTCAGCAGAAGGGTTGTAACTTCCAAAAAAAGTTGCCATTCCTTCACAAGCAAATCTCTTCCTCTGGTCTCTGCAGTTGAGCAGCAGCAGCGTGTGTAAACAAGGAGTTGCTGAGATGAGAAAATGTAAAAGTCAGAAGGGATGCCAAGGCTGGGCAGGCTAAGGAAATAACAATGGGGAATCGTTAATGGAGATGGAGACTTGCCAGAAAACTGGGAACCAGTACCTATAAAATATCCTCTTGCACTACTCATTCTGGGTTTCATTTATGCCAGTAGATTGAATATTAGTTTGTAGTGTGAACATGTGAAGACCTGTGGAACGGTCAAGTGCATAACGTACTTGAAGGGCATTCTCCAGCATCACAGGATCTGAATGAAAATATTTGAAGAACTGTTTTTAAGCTAGTTTGAGGTCCTTTACAGGTAAAGTACCTTCTAAATCAATGATTATTGAGTTTGTAACATTTGGTACCTGCTCTACTAGTTAATAAATTGCTCATTAACTTGTGATTCTAGTGCTGGTTTTCAGTCAGCTGGCAGACTCTCAAAGGGAAAAGGTCTAGATGAAAACAGGATTGCTCTGTTAACCTCTGTGACAAATCTCTGAGGCAGCAGCAACTCTTGTGGGGTATTTTTTCTAAATATGGGCTGACAGAGACTAATGCCAGCACAGATTATGCTTGCCTTCATATTGGGAGTGTCTCTTGTTGCAGTTTAAAATGACACAAGCATTTTTTTCGTAATCTTTGCCGTGTAGCTGTCTTCCCTGGTTGCCATCCAAATTTGGGCTCACCTTTCTGTCTTCATTTTTGCTACTCCTAAGCATCTAAATCCATGTGACTGTCATATTTTTTGCCAGTGTTTGAGGTTCCAGTCCTGCCTAAATTGTATTGTACAATAGCTTTTTGATACTGACCATGCAGTGATGAATATATACTCACATTTTCTGTGTATTGACTGCAGGGTCTGAAGAAAACATCTGAGCCTGAAGCCTCCCTCTTAGATATAAAATAACATACAACGTGTTATATGATAACTTATCTTACATATAAGACCCCTTTTGGATCCTTTTAAATTTCCTAGTCCGGTTTAGGTTCTCATAACAGTCTCTTTAACAGAGTTGTTTCAGTACCTTCTATTTGCATGTTAAGCAGCCTGTCTATAGCAGTTGTTTGTTTGTCTCACCCTTTGCACGCGTGAGAGAAGGTCTACAGAGTGAAATGGGTTTTGGTAGGGTACTTTTTAAGACAAACCTTGCAGCAACTAAGCTGGCAGTCAGGGCAGAGGCTTTCCTTGTTTGGTTTTCTGCACTAGTGCTGTCTTATCTTTCTGACTTGAAAGCCAAGGAACTGTTTTTAGACTGGAAAGAGTGGTTCTGCCCGTGCGTATCAGTCTGACTTGAACTTCTAAGGGCCTCCAGTGTTACCCTCTGCTTATCCATGCTGATTTTGACTTTCTATCCAGCATGACTCTTTAAAGGCACTGCTCAAATATATGTTAATGCATTCTAGCCTCTGGGCAGTTAGCTCTCAATTTATGTTATTAAAAACCCCAGTGTATGAATTGACTTCTTTCTTTGAATATGAAATTGAGTATGAGCCAACACTACTCTCATCACGCAATAGGCAAACCACGTGCTGGGTTACCTCAAGAAGAGCATGAGTAGCAGATCGAGGGAAGTTATTACCTCTTTGGCATGGCACTGGGGAGGCCTCACTGAAAATACTGTGTCCTGTTTTGGGCCTCCCGGTTTAACAGATGCTGGAGAGAGTCCAGAGTGGTCAGGATCCTCGAGCACGTGAGCTATCATGAGAGCTGGAGGGAGCAGGACTGGTTTACCCTGTGATGAGAAGGTGCGGAGTGATCTAACGGGAGCCTACAGCTGTTGGGAGTGAAGTTACAAGATTGGAGGGTCAAGCCCTAGGTAGTACAACCAGGGGCTACAGCTCTGAATTGTAGTATGGGAGGTTCTGGAGGGGCTTCAGGGAAAACTTGCTCACAAGGAGGGTGGCAAAGGACAGGGAACAGTTCCTGAAAAGGTTCAGGACTTGGCTCAACAAACCTACAGCGTTCCTTATGGCTCCACTTGAAATAGGAGGCTGGGTGACAGACCCCAAGAGGCCCCTTAGAATATCACAGAAGAGCTAGATTTTTGGTTTTTTTCTGTACAGCTTCATGCCCTTCAGCAAGCAGCTGTGTGCTGTCACCCAGTATTACCAACCGTTCCTTGCCCTGTACAAAAGGAAACTGTATGCTGTTGCAGCAAGTGATCAAACTCTGGTTTTATTTTAGTACAAATTTGTTTATCACTTGCCTCTTTTGAATAAAAACTTTCTCAGGCTAAAATCTTATGGCTAATCATAGACGTAAGGTTAATCCTGACGAGATGATGCATTTGAAAGTAAGACTTGTATTGGGGCAGACTCTACCATGATCTCTCAGGGCAGCACGAGTTGACCATGGCTAGATGCCATCATTTTCTTTTTCAGTGTAAGCTCACTCACTACATTGCTTTGCGGAGTCTCCAGTCCTGCTGCATCTACGTGTCCTGTTTTGTCCTCCCACAAGCTGCCCCCTCTCAGGCTGGTAATCTCCAGGGCAATCCCCATGTTCTCCCTTCAGTCACCTCTAGGTAATCAGGCACCCAGTGCTCGGCAGTGTTATTTTTTTTTCTTGCCTAACGAGATTTCCCCCAGTCTAACATGCTCACTCTGCAAAGCCAAGTGAGCTTCTGCCATCGTCTCTTTTCCCTTGGTCTTTTACAGGACTTCTCTGGTCAGATGTTAAAACTATGAGGTATTTGAAGGGGTTCTTCTCCTGAAGCCCATTGGGCGTTAGGCAGGCTGTGGCATGACAGCATTGTTTCACGTGATGAAAGGTTTCTTTTGCTCAAGTTCTTTCTGGCTGTGCCACTTGGAGCATTTGTCAAATGCAGCAGTGACAAGCATTGTTTGACTCTGGTGTACATACCTTAATGTTGTCCTCTTCAGTTGTTTAAAAAAAAAAATAACCTGTCTCTTTAATATGCAGTCTCTTTAATACTCCAAAATAGCCTTAAAAACATTTGGTGAACTGAAACAACTTAAATAATGCTTATGAATCCACTCTGAACAAGAAGTAAGAAAAAAAAAAAATTAAAACTGGCAGGAACTTTTTGGATAGGCTCCAAGCACTTTCGCATGTCAAAAGATTGTTTACTTTGAAAGCTGTGCTAAGAGCTATATTCTTATCTCTTGAATAACAAGCCAACTTTTTTGGTTATCATAGATGTGCTTTGCTGGGTCCGGTTGAAGTTGGGGGAGAGTAAGGTGTAGTTATACTCCTGCTGAGCCTGAGCATTTTCAGATGGTGATGACTGAGCTGAAGACTCATCTAGCAGCTACTCCTGTCCTAAATATTATTACTGTGTATTGCAGTTGCAAAGGGTGTCTCATTGCAAGTGATGTATTTTTGCAACAAACGCTTCAAGGCAAATGAATGTTGCATTCCTTTGTTTCCGTCTCTCCTGCACTGTGGCTGCGCTTTAGAAAAGCACTCTTCTGCATTGAATTTCAGATCTCTTTGAGCCTTGGCTTCTCTGTTCACTGTAACAAACACTTGATGCTTTGTGCTTTTGATTAAATGGCACTACTTCCCCTCCTTCAACAAAACCAAGCTTGCAAATCTCAAAAAAATTTATTTGTGGCTTTATCTGTTCTTAATTTTATCACTGTTTGACCATGACCACAAATTCCAACTCTGGGGTTTTTTTAGTTTAAAAAAAATAATAAAAAAACAAGCGAAACCAAACCTGCAAACCTTGAAAATGAAACCTTGCACAATTCAGTGACCTTAGCTTGTCATGGTTGTGGGTATACTGGGAATATCTCATAGTAGAACAAATTTATACTTCAATTCAAACAAAGAGGAAGAAATGCCCTTCCTATAGAAAGCTTATTCAGGGCTTATTACAGTTTTTAACTCTTTAGGTACTGCAGTATTATGACTCTTGATCAGTATAGAGAGGCCATGGTTTGTGCTTTCCTGAAATTATATTCTGCTTTTTTTTTCCTCTAAGGTAAAGTTAGGTCGTTTTCAAAGACCTGCTTTTGATATACATTGCAAGGGCAATATATTGATGTAGCATGGAAACAAATGTGTTGTGCGTATGAGTTCCTGCTGCTTCGACGTTTCTTGGCCTGAAAGAAAACAGCTTGAGCTGTAAGGTACAGGTTTGGAGAAACTGTTGGGAAAAATTTGTCATACATAGAGCCTAAAGATAATGATATAGCATATGTCATGGTTATATTCTCCGCAATGCATGAATTGTAGTGGGCAACTAGCTAGGAAAACTAGCTTCAGAAGTATTAAGATGACATCCGTGAATTAGTTAGAGGTTTGCAGTTGGCTGAGCTTGATAACGTTTACCCCAGAACACATCAGTCTTGAGCAGCCTGAGCCCCTGCTGCTGCAGGGGTGACAGGCAGCATTGCATGAGGTTGGAAAATGGCAAATGCTGGTCTTCACACCCCACCCCCCCAAAAAACAACCCCAAAACCAAAACAAGCACATCACAAAAATGCAAAACCTTGAGGTCTCTAATTTGTCAATCAGACTTCAGGTCTTAAACTGCTAGGAAAAGCAAATCATCTAGAAGCTGTCCAGGGAATAATGTTCCGGCATGGATTTATCAAGAATAAAACAGAACAAACTAATTGGCATGGAGTAGCAGACACCACGGGAAGCAGTGAATCTTGGTTACTTTGATCCTAGTGAGACTTGACATTGTCCCTTCCAACAAGTATGTGAATGAGCTGAGAAAACGTGATCTGGATGAAAATTAAAGAAAGAGGGATGCAATACTGCTTGGATATTTAGACTCTGAGTAATTGTCAATGTGTAATCATCAACCACAAAGGCGGATAGAGTTTGTATTCTTCTAAAATCTGTCCTAGAACTCATGCAATTTGGTACTGACAAGGATGGTGAAACGCAGAGTATCCTGATGAAATCTGCAGACACAGCAAAGCACTATGGGGCAGAGGGCTGGAATTCAGAACTACCTTTGCAAATAGTGGAAATGGTCTGAAGTACCGATGGGCGGTAAGGTCAGGGAGGCGCAAAAAGTGCGAGGTCCTGCGCTTGCACAGGAATAATCCAATGCACTGTTATCAGCTGGGGAAAGGCAGCAGTTCTGAAACAAGAAAAAAACCCAATTCAGAGTTACTATCGCCAATGAGCTATACCTAAACCAACACACTCTTCATGCTGAGAGATAGAAGTGAAATTATTCTGATGTATAAAAAAAAGTGTCCTGTGTATTGCATATGATAGGGTCCTACACCACTAGTAGCACCTTGAAGGGAAGGGGAGAAGAGCATTGTATGTCGCTTTGGCCAAAAGACTTCAAGTCAGATGCATCCAAGTTGGAGAGAGTCTGGAGGAGTGCGCTAAGAATGACCCAAAGGTCCAGAAAATACGACCTGGGGAGGAACAATGAAAAGCGTTACGTTTGTTTAGTCTAGGGAAGAGAAGATGGAAGGAATATGTGAGAACAGTCTTCAAATATGCAAAAGGTTGCTGTAGAGAATAAAGTAATAAATTTTCCATCTGCCTACTGGGGATATGAGAGGCCTATCACTACTAAAATTTCTGTAAGGTAGGCTTAGGGTTTGTCATTAGGAAAAACTTTTAAATGGTAAGGGTGGTGAAGCACTGGAATAGTTGCAGATTCCCCATTGCTGCATACCTTTGAGAACATGTCAAACTATTCTTCATGGATATTTGTCAGGAAGAGTTGATCCTTCCTTTGGGAGGGGGCAGAGCAGGAGCCTTCATAGTCTCCTTCATAGTCTCCTTCATATTATAAATATGTCGACTGACTTAAATATCTTCTTTAGGTCTTCTAAACATAATTTTCTATGCTTCTATAAATACATAATTTACCTTTTTTATAGTTTCGTGATTACTAGTGCACTAAAAGGTATTTAAATGTGAGATTTGAAGTCTCAGCTAATATAAAAATTGAATTCTAATGTTTAACCTTTGACTAGTCAGTAGTAGGAAGCTCTTTGTGTCTTGGGGACTGCAACACAGTAGTAAGAAAAATCTACAAGCAAAAGAAGTGAACATGCAAGATGCAATTTGTGGGTGGCAATTCAATGTAGATTTCATCTGTTGACTTCAGGAAGAACTTGTTTACATGAATTATTCCTTAGAAAATTTATTACCCTTTTGAAAAGTGTATTGGACACAACTAATTCCAGCAGGTACATGGTGAGTTATATGTGTTGATAACAACGTGTCAAAGCAATGACCAAAATAGCTTTAGCTGATTTGTTGTGTTTGGGTTTTTTTCCTCCCAAACACCCTCCTTGGCGTGTCTGCACCCTCTGCCCTGTCATGGTGAGGGATTCCCTTTTCAGTGGATAAGGTATGAAATATCTTCGTGTGTCCTTTCATTATTTTTGTGAAAGCTGCAGGAACTTAGTATCCATGAGCTGCTGTCCTCTGTCACCATTCAAGTCCGTGAGCCAGTTTCCCAAAGTTACTGGAAGGGAGGATGGTTTCGACTGGTGCGTGCAAGTGCCCAAGGCAGCACAGCCGCACAAACCTTTGTCAGCCAGGCCGAAAAGCAACCCCAAAATGAGGTATGTCTAGCCTTCCTTAGTTGTTTCTGACCTGTCATACTTCCTTCAGGTAGAAATTATTGTCTGACGGCTTGCCTGTAGTTTGAAGAGGCGCATACAGTGTTCCTGCCTGTGTGCGCATTGGCCTGGTGTTTCAGCTCGGGGACCAGCTCTGTGTGCTGCTGTTTCCCCCTTTTTTTAAGCAAGGGTGATTGCAGGAGTTGTGAGGACCGCAGGTACAGGTGCACTCTTTTATTCAGCAGTTTTCGTCTCATTCAAGTTAGTTTAGTCTGCGCCGCGGAGGCACTTTGTGTTTGACAGGCAGCATAACTTTTACGCTGGAAATGGGACTCAGTGGGATTAAGTGATTTGACTGGGGTCACAGACCTGCAGCCATTAAGCCAGCAGATACTTTGTCACCTGCTGCCCTGGCGTAATCGCTAGGCTTCATCTTCAGATCTTCTGGAGTTCAGAAAGCTTCAGTGTCCTAGCCTCAGTGACTCTTTCCTTGCCAACGTGTTTTCAAACAGTCTTGACACAGGCCAATTTCTGTGTGCAAAAAGGGGAAAAAAAACCCAAACAAACCACAACCAAAAAACCCAAAACAAACTCCTTGCTTGCTTGAATACAAATGAGGCTTGTCTAGCTTGTTTGTAAAACAGTGTTTATTTCTTCCCAGTAGGATGACTAAAGCCAAATAAAATCTCCCAGTAATTGATATATATTTTTTTCCCTGACTGGGCCTTTATTTATTTATTTTCAACCCCAGGCTGATTTATTGTTCTCTTCTGGTTGCTATGGCTCTGTAAAATACATATATATATTTTTCTATCATCTGTTTGTAATATTGACCAGTTTCCAGTGTAGAGCTGGCCCTGGCTCCCCTTTAAGCATTCCAGGATTTTAGATTAAAAATGGGGGGGATTAACTGGTTTTTCTTAGCTCCACAAAGAAGCATAAATCAACATTTCGTTTCAACAGAACCTGTTATGTAGTGAATTCTGCTGCGCAAACACTGAAACCATAGCACAGTAAATTGCCGTAGGTGAACGGGACTCAACCAAGTGTGCAGGCTGCGTGCCTTTATTCTGCAAAGGGGTATGGAAACATTAAGTCACTGGTTCCAATTTAACCCAAGTTTGTCATGGCCAAAAGCTCTCATCATCTGATAGTTATTCAGTGGTCCATGAGAAATTGGTTGGGTTTTAGCCTAATTCCTCTTAGACGTTTCCCATAAAACAAGCTGTTGTGTGAGCAGCAGCACAGATCAAGCCTGGTCCTTTACATCTGTGCCCTAGCCCCTCTACGTCCCACGCTGCCGCAATAAATCCACTTCTCCCCATACTGCTGCCTATGAGCTCACCTCCCCAATATTTCCCATCCCTCCTCCCCATCTCCTAAGCCAGCCTTGTCACATCCCTGAGCTTCCCGCTGGGACATACATGCTGTGGCTGGTACCAAATGATGTGCTGGCTGATAAAACAAACTGGTCGCTTGTCTGCAGAGCGGTTGGCTGATGTGCCAGGCACGACAGGCAGCTATCGAGCTCGTGCTTCAGCCTCCAACCTGTTGCTGGCTTCCTCCGGAGCTGGCTGGAGCTCTGAAGTTGTTGGGGAAGGAATTGCCAAATGCAAACTCTTGTAAATTGTCCTGATAGGCGTTGCACCAAAGTGCTGGTTGAGGATGGATCCAGCTCTTTTTACACATCCCTGTAGGTCACATTAAAAGCTTATGCAGCACTGCTTGTCCTCCAGAGAGAAGCATCTGCAAAGCTGTCAGTCAGACAGACAACACTGAAGACACCTCATGGAAAATGTTTTTTTCTGCAGAAAGGGTGACTCTAAGAGGAGACATTTTGTAGGCACATAAATGCATCTTCTCTTGAAATACTGTCCCAGGGTTGTGCAGGGAAAACACTGAAGCAGGAACTGGATTTAATATTACCGTCTTGTTGCTGTTACTGCTCGGGATGCTCAAGGGTTCAAACTTGCCTGCTGGCACTGTCTGATCACCCTGCCCTGCCTGAAGCTGGATGCCTGGTACCCATTGCATGTCCCACCAAAAGAGACTTGTCCTGCTATAGCAGCTCTGCTCAATTTATCTGTGTGTGCCCATGAGCCAGCACATGAGGCGGTGCCAGTTGCAGGAAACCCTTCCTTTTGCAGCCCAGAAGATGACAGCTTGGCTCGTGCCAGCCTCAGCCTGTGCGTGCAGTTGTAACCCACAGTATCTGAGCTCTCGGAGGAGAGACGTTGGTGTTGCAGCGTGGCTTTACGTGTTTATTCTTTGAGTGTGCATGAAGGATGGGGCGGCTAAACGCCTATCCACTTTCCTGACAAATTAACTCTCAGGCAAGTCTCAAGAAGCCTTCTCACTGTTCAGTCTCTGGCATCAAACTTTTTTCTCTAATCCGTTTTGGTTTTTTCTGTGACTTTTGGGTTTGGTCCAGCAGAGCTCATAGAAAGGCATTATTATAGCTTTTCTTTTCCCCCTCTCAAAGAAACCGTAAACTTCCACCGCCTGCTTTTAAGGTCAAGATGGTCTTGCCAGCCCCTAGCAGGAGTCTGTAGGGAATAAGCGTAGCAATATTGACAGTCTGCAACATCCAGGCTCTTTGGCGGAGGGAGCCTTTCACTTGGAAAGGAGGGAGAGGACAGGTCTTGGCACTGGCGCACGGGTCAACATGCAGAGGTGCTTCTGGGTTCACTAGATTAAATTACTGCAGTTCCTCTCTGCACGCGTGCAAAACTTAATATTATTTATCTGTATGACTGTAATTTTTGGGACCTTCACAGTCCAATGCTTTTCTCCTCACTTGTGAGGGGTGAGTGCTGGGTGCCAAGGCACGGTGGGAGGTACGAGGCTTGCCAGTTGTTAGGAACTTTACGGTGCAGATGAGGCTTCCCAGGCTGTGAACTAGCACGTACCTGGTGGCCCGTCCTTCCTCTGTGTGAGGACTCTGTGTGAGTCCTGTCTCGGTCAGAGTGGTTTCATGTATGTGTGGTAAACTAGCTGAGGGCATAGAGCAGAAATAGAGCTGTGAATGCTGCTGAGTGCTGTTACGCCACCGTGCAGGTGGTGTGCCCCTGTTCTTCCTGTCAGCGTAAGTGGAGTTGCCTGAGCTTAGATTTTGGCCACGTTAACTTCACTTCTCTTTCTGTTCGGAATAGGTAGGGTGCTGCCCTTTTGCAATACTGGAGGCACCCCAGCACCAGGCTCAGTCCTGCCTTGGATCACTGTTACTTCTTCAGCTGCTGATGGGACAAACTGGCAGTTATTTAGCTCTTGCTGGTTTTGGTGGGTAGCATCTCCCTGGCCTTTGTTTGGGACTTGCTAGGACATTATGCCACAGTGGAGAATCTCTTCTCCACAAAATTCCTTTTGCTGCGGTGATAGAAAAGCCTATGGCTTATGTTGCCAGTAAGCCAGCTATGGAATATAAATTAAAGCCTTTTCTTCTCTACCTCCCCAGCCTCATGGAGTTTGGGCTTTTTTTCTGTCCTGCAGTTTGTCTGGACTCGTGAGTCAGGCTGGGTAGTTCCTGTGCCTTGTCATGGAAGCCGCTGTTGTCTCTCCAACTTCTAGCTCTCAGCTGAGAACAGGTCTTTGACCTTCTCCAGCCCCAAAGGGTGGGTTGACACTAAAGCATGGAGAGACTGTGCCAGGAGCAGAGGCACAGAAAGTCTTTGTTCCTTATAAAAGACTTTGTTGAAATAGAAAGAAAGCTGTCTTCCCTGGGCTGCTTTACTGATTGCATAGTATTTCTAGGCAGTAAGTGAGGGATCTCAGCGCTGCCTGAAAGAGGAGGGTTGTTTTTAGCTGCTACTCCAATTTAGATAAAGTAGGTTTAGGCCCAGTTTGAGTTGGCTAGATTTCAACTGATGCTGTCCCTTTTAATTCTGGCAACTCATGTCCTGTTCCTGCCTGGGAACTGAACTTGGCTTGTTGCTTTTTAGCTGTTCAATACAGTTCATTCAGTTGATTTATTTAAAAGAAAAAAAAAAAAGGGGGAGGGGGGAGGACCCATGTTCTCTCTGTGCTTTGCATCAGTCCATGTGTGCAGAGGCTGGTGCCAAACGTCAGGGATGGCCAAAGCAGCAATGCTTGTAAATCCGATATAAGGTTGCATTTATAAATGCACAAGTCGTTGTAGCGTTTGTACTGCATGTGGGAGAGGGAGGAAAGAACTGGGTATGTAGACCCAGAGGAAGCCGGGTGACACACCTCCATGCAAGGCTGCCACAACAGCCGAAGTGGCAGGAGGACGCACTGGGATGCTTGGATGCTGGTCCCTAGCAGGTGTTTATCCTGAGTGGCTGCACTTCAAGATTAGAACTGATCTTGCTAATGTTTTCCGCCCAAAGTGGCGGGGAGCCGAGCTCTCTGTAGCAAGCCTTTTGTCCATCCTTCCTGGAGCTTCCTTGCTGCAGGAGGGCAAGAAGGGGCTGACATGCTGGGGACCAGTAGTCCCTGTTACGAAGAGTATCTCTGACTCCTGGGGTGAGGAAGCCCGGGGAGAAGCTGCAGATGGTCAGCCCAGCCTGGGACAAAGGCTCTGTCCCCTGTACTGAAGGAGGAATGCAAGACAAAGGAAACAGCTCAGGGAACGCAGAAAACTCCCCCTCCTGCTGGTCTGAGGTCCTTTGGCATCTTATATATGAGGTTTTTGTCCCACACGGCCTTTTCTGGGAAACGGAAGCAGCCACGCTAATAGTTAAAGGCTTCTGCACAGAATAGGGTTGCCTCCTCCTATCGAGGAGCTGACAGCCACAACACAGAGGGATTGTTCTGCAGTCGCAGGAGCATCCTCTCTCGCTGCCTGCGTGCAATTGTTTGGGATGCGGAGAGGAGAGTCTGAAGGTTACATGTACTGAGTAGCTTTGTGAAAAGGCCTGTTTTTTCCCTTGAGAGCTGCCAAGCCCATGTTAGGTGAAGCTGCAGAGGAGAGTGGACTGAGCTGGAAGTTGGGTTCACTGTTCCATATCCACCTTCTTACACTTTCTATTGAAGATCTGTGCAGCAAGTGGTGCTCAAACTGTGCTTTCTGACTAACCCACTCTGCCTGCGAGAACGGCAGTACGCGGAGCTCATTACAGACCATCTTCTGACAGCCTCAGATGCAAAGATCCTTTGCAGCAGCCTCCTCAGCCAGGAGGCAGCAAATGGGCACAGCAGGGGAAGCGTTTTGTTCTTGGTGGGGAACAGAAGCTGGGAGAGCATATTCAGAGGCTGAAGGCAGCCCAGAGCCTGTGGAAAATGGACTCTCCAGCTTTTTGGTTTGAAATCAGAGGCTTAAAGGAACGCTTGGGATGGTGTTTCAAAAAGTGCTCCATAAGCAGGCTGACCATTTTACATTAGAACCATAAATATAGATCTTGGACTAAGTTTGTGTGTTTCTCTTGCAGTGCTGTAATGGGTTGGTAGAGCTCAATGTATAACGAATATTTTACACAAATATGTGTGAATACAAGGTTCCTGTTTCCTGCACTTTGGCCTCGTGCTTTGCCAAAGTAAAACAAAAGTTTGGCCTGTGCAAGCTTTAAATTCCTGAAAATTTAAGAGAAAATAATCAACCACTGAGAAAAATGCTACAGTGCTCTCTCAAAGACCCCTGCCCTTCCTGTCTGTTATAAGCCCCAGAACTAATGCCCAGGTCACTAGAACTTTTTTTCTGAAGAGATGACAATGTGATCAGTAGGTGTCTTCTCAGTCTGTCTCCCCTTTATTGCCCCTTCTTGAGTAATGTTTGCTAAAGGGACACCCTAGTGCAGCCTAGCAGTCTTTCTGTCTGTTCTGTGAAGGCTACGAAAACAAGCTGCTTGCATCTTCTTTGGGTCCTTCAGAGGAGAATAGTGCCTTTACCTCCCTTTCAAGCTCCTTGAGAGCTCTTCAACAGAATCATCTCATAGATAAATATCTAGGGGAAGATCACAACTGAGTCTTATGGTGCTCCTGTGCCCATCTAAGCATCCGTCCTTCTTGGTGGCTTGCAGATGCCCAAGTATGTAGGAGGTTCAACAATAAGAAAAACAATTTTTCTCTCCTGCTGCAGTTCTCTTCCCTCACTGAGGACACCTAAAGGTTGCTAGATGCTGTGGGTACAAGTCTTTGTTCTAGTTACACTTAGCTGGGAAGTGGCTTTCATGTGCCAGAACACGGGATAGGGTGTTTAAATGAAAGGGAAGTATCTCTTCAAATTGACCACGTGGGACCACATAATCTGTAAATAAACTGTCATTAAATACCTATTTTGAGCTGAGTCCTTATCTGACAGGAGATCCTGCTGTATTACATCCTTTCTTGTTCCTGGGCCTCCACCCCATCCTAAGGCTATTCAGTTTCTGAAGCTATTGAAGACATAAGTACCATCTTTTGAAGGGGAGCTGTAAAACACTTTCACTTGAAAGATGCAGGAAGCTGGGAGCAGCACAGCTGGACAGAGGTGGAAGGGCCTCTTGCCTGGCCTGGAGCTTGGGATTTGGCAAGTGCTTCACTCCTGCTCCCTTGCGGTTACTGGGCTGGGGGATGGAGAGAGTAAGGAGAAGATTGTCCCACTTGCCCGTAGGAGGAGGTGAAAGCAGTCCAGCCCTGTGGCACCCAAGGGCGATGGGTCTGAGCGACAGGACGTAGAGGAGCAAGAGCTTGGAGCGGGAGAGTTTTGTGGGGCTGCAAAGGAGCAACTCGCATCTGTGTTCGTTTTCTTTCTCTGCCATGCTCAGCAATGCCAGCTAAGTCCTTTCATGCGGCTGTGCCTTCTTCCAGCCTTCCCTCGCTGTGGGAGGGAGCTATGCAGATAAATCTGTAGATAGGTGAGAAATGTGTTGTTGCAAAAGCAAAGCAAGGTGGGAGATGCATCCTGCCCCAGGCAGCGCTTACGCCGAGGGGATGCCAAGCGCGATGGATGTGCCAGCTCCTGCCTCTGCTGACTGCAAGGGCTGGAGAAGGCTGCAAGGACCAGACGTGGGGGAGCTGAATGAAGTTGTGGGGAGGAGAGAAAGCGTGGGAGGAGGTGGCTGGTGGAGCAGGCTGCGGGGAGTCAGGGAGAGGACAGGGGGCCCACCGCTTGCAGAGGGTGGGAGCGTGCCCTGGGCACAAGAGTCACTTGCTGGGAGCCTGCTTGAGAAATTCTCGGAGGCTGCAGTCATGGAAATTGTATACGCGCGCAGAGATGGGCAGGGAGCGGGAGCAAGCCAGGCACGCAGGGGAGCAAGCCAGGCACGCAGATGTGTAAGGGATGGAAAGAAATGTCCTGGAAAACAGAGGAGGTAGAGGAGGCAGAGGAGGCTCAACCAAATAGGTTATTGTATGATAGCGTCCTAGCATTTGTTTTTCAGCTAAAGTATTACTCTCCAATGTCATATAAGGCAGCCAGGTAGTCTGGGATCTACTTTGTGATAAGAAAAGCAATATTTATAACTCCATCAATGGAAGCTACAGTGCAGTGAGACACGTTTTCCACTGTCCCACTGCCAGTAGGGGTGAGTGAGGGCTGTGAGTGGGGCACAGCGGAGCGAGGGATCACGTTGTCCTGCTGGTGACGTACCCGGGGGAGGCATGGGAGCCCCTTCATGGGGCTTTCAGTCTAGGGCACTTAAATGATCAAATAAGTTTATATTTGCTTGCAAAAATTGATGGGTCTCTGTTGAGACCCTCATTAATTTTCCATACTTAACAACCTGGAGCTCTGCAGTAATCAACTTTGTATTTTCAACATGCCGATCAATTTTTTTTAAAAAAATCTGCATCACACTTATGTTTTCTGAAACACTCATCAAACCTCAGAGGTCAAGCAGTCCTTACAGTATTGATAATCTGGTTTTTTCCACACTTTTTTTTAAAGAACCTTTTGCCGAGGCCCCTTGTTTCTAAAAGCCCAATTTGAATCCCTGCAGTGGAGCTATTGTTTAATTGTACTCCAGGGATTTAATTCTTCTTAAGGCATCTTGTCTATGCTGTATGTCTGCAGCAGGCAGCAGCACTGTGTGAATTTGCACCTCTTTGGAGTGCCCAGGCTGGGGCAGTTCCTGTTTCCCAGACAGGAGATAAGGGGCAGCAAAACTGAACTGAAAAACAGGGAGGAAAAGACTTTTTTTTAATGTAATGCAAATATGTCATGGCTTGGATTCTACTTGTATGTTCTTAAAAAACGTTCAGCTTGAGTTGAAAATTAGATTATAAACCGACTGCCAGCAGGCTCCACAGGTTATATCACAATTGTTTTTCCCCTTTACCAATCCATGTCCTTTGTAGGCTGGGAAACTAAGCAGACAGACTGAATTTAACATTAATTTGATTATCCCTAGATTATCTTAATTTAATGTGTCTGGCAAATGAGTCTGAATGAAGTATTTTTCTTTATGCTCTGTTGTGTTTTTTAAATTTGCATCTGTGTAATGAGTTGCAATAACAATATTACTTTGAGATTTTTAGACACGATTTTCATGTTTAGCTTCTGTAGCAGTTTATTATAGCTACATCTTTGCATGTGTGCTTATATCCATTATTGAGCTAGTTAGAAATACATTAAGTAGCTCTGGTGAAAGATATAGCTAATACGTTTTAGTGTTGGACTCCTGTGTCCTCCCTTAGTTTCTCTCTATTAATTCTAGCTGTTCAGTCTGCAAAATGGTACTGAAAAACAGCATCAAATCTTACTTGTGACAGATTGCCAGATTACCTTTTTTTTTTAATAAAGCCAGACTGAATATTAAAAAAGTGTTGGAGAAAATACGTTTATATAATAAATTATACAGACCGTGCATGGGGTAATAGCAGTGCAATAAATTACATTGTTTCTGTAAGTATGGGATAAGCTGCATTCAATTTAAACGTCTGGCTGCATCACTGTCATGCTGGTCAGGAACTCACTGGGGGCCTTTTTAACATTCCTGCACCCGTAAGTCATGGAGTCTAAATCCTTCTTTGCTTTACCCTCAAATACAGAATTTCTCTGATGTCTGTGACTCGCTGCCTGCAGTTGAGCTGAGATCTCACAGTCGGATACAAAATGCAGGTTTGTACCCTTTAGAGCAGCCAGTTTTCAAGCCTCTGAGTGATGCGGGTAACGTAGGTCTGGCTGGTGTGAGGGATGTGGTCATCTTGTTTGCATGCCAGCACTCCCAGTGCCGCCCGCTGTTGCAGATTTATTGAGTATATTTTTCTAGACCAAGCTAGCAGAGAAGTGCCAAGCGGGCTAGCACAGCTAAGCAACATTACTGGCTCAAGGGGGTAATCCACGTAGCCCCTGCTTTCTCAGGGGGACAAGCAGGATTGTTTCTTTCAGCATCATCTTGCACATATCCCAGAATGAAGTGACCATGTAATGATAGCCTGGCTTTCCGCAGAAGTAACAGTGGAACACAGAAACTTGCTTTTGAAGGATGTGAGTGCAGCGAAGTGGCTGTTTTCCCAAAACCAAGCACACTGAGTAGTTAATGCACTTAGGGCTTCTCCCACTCTGTGCAGCATTAGCTCATAACCTGCAACACACTGTCCAGATGGATTTTTGTGACTGATTAGTCTGAACAATTTAACCCTTCTGTTGCAGATTTTAGCTGGCATTTCAAAGGAGGCGGTGTCTTAGAAGAGATAACAGAGGAACGGTCAGGGTACAACTCTGTTCTCCTAATTTGAAAATCTATCTGAAGAATTGCATGGTGCGACCGTGTCTCTGGCCTTTGGATGAACCAGGGTGATACAGTGTGAACTGCCCTGGAGCCAGACTCAGTCTGGGGACTGTATGCCAGGCTCTGCATGGACAGGAGATACGCTTTGAGTTCCTTTGCTGTCTCCTTGCTTGTGGAACAGTGTCAGCTCTTTGTTTTTCTCCATACAGTTCCCTACGTGCATGCCAGAGAAGATGCCCAGATGCCCAAACAGCTATTTCCCATTTGCACTGGGTGCAGGGTAGCAAGCTCACTGGAGATGTGTCCTGACCTAGACTCAGCCTGGGGCCAGCCTTTGGATGGAGCTCTCTTAGATCCTAGTACTTGTCTTGCGTTGCCATCCTTTTCAACATACTCCCTGTGGCTATTCAAGGGAGCAAGGGCTCCTAGCAGGATCCCATACATGTGACACCGACAGGTTTAAAAAAGAAATTGAAAATACAGTGGGAAGTAATCTGTGTTTCTCTCTAGAGCTAGGTAACACCTCTTGATCGTAGATTGCAGGCATTACACTGTTTATAAAACATCTTGAGACCAAGAATATGATTTGGTTTTATTTCTTTCGGCATCAGCTATATTTAGTCAAATTAAAGGGGGGAGAATACACTTCAAGAAAATACATGAGCAATGTTACAGAAGGAAAATTTACTAGTCCACAGTGGAGTGGTTCCCTCTGAGTTATTTCCCCAGTTCTCATTATAGAGCAGTTGGATAGTAAAGTTAGGAGAGATTGTGCAGCTGAATTATGACCATTGCTGCATGGAGGAACCTCACCTGCTTTATGTGGGCTGTAAAAGAAAATGCATAATGACATTTTAAAGACTTCAAAATATGGGAAGCTTAACAGAGTGGTCTGGTATAACTGTCTTATAGATGCTGGTTTTGCGTAATAGAATGGTACAAGAGCTCGTCTATGGGAAATTTAGAGACTTTTCATTTCGGTGGAGCTGGAGAGACTTCAAATTTGCTATTATAAATTATGAAATAAAATAGTAAGTTTGAAATCAAGTGTTTTAATGATTTCCCTGTTGAGTTCTTATGAAATCAATACCTCCCTATGAAGCAGTTGGGTTTCATTGAATCGGCATTCCCTAACAAAGGGGAAAAAAAAAAAAAAGAAAATCAGTAAGTTTTATTAAAACACAGACTTGCAGAAAAAGAATCGGTTTTAAGCCTGTGAGGATGGATCGCCTTGCTGCATTAGGTTTAAATCCTGTTAGTGCCCCCTCCAAGCAGGAAGGGTGCAAGTGAGTGTCCAAGCGGTTACTGGAAGCAAGCCTGTATATTTACAACACATCCAGCACTCCCATGGTAAGTGCTGAAGGATATGTATTTATCCTGAGGCAGGTCAGGTAGCTTAGCTCTTACTTCCACGGAGGGAACATGTAACTACCTCAGGTTTACTGCGAGGCAGAAGTACTCAGCAGCAGTTCCTGTGAATCAGCTCACGTGCAGTAAATCAGAGCCTTAGTTTACTCCTGAGGATTTGCTGATTTAGCCATACACTAAAATAATTTAATTTTTTAACATTTTTTTTTTCCATTCCTTTGGTATTTAATTCTTCCTGTTGATGGCTAGATCATTTCTGTGCTTTGCCATCTGTCCTACGCATTTGACGATTCCCAGGCGAGGTCCCGGTAACTTTTTTCTGGTAACTATTGTTTTTGCTGCGCTCACCTAAGGAAACAAGGCTTATGCAGTCATGCTGTTCTCCTGCCTGGAAGACTGACTGTCCTACCCTGATGGGGTTTGAATCTGTTGGCCAAGGGCAAACAGACTGAACAGAGTGGTGGGGCTCCAGGAGAGGCTTGGTTCTTAAAGGATTGTAAAAATGAGCAGGTGAGTAAAAGTGCTAACTGTGCCCCCTGCAGTGGAGAAGAGTGGAGGCGTGTTACACTCGACCTTAGACACAAGGGAATCTAGTTCCTAGAAACTAGTTCCTGTGATTTTTCACAGCTACCTCTGAAAGCCATCTCACCTTTTCCTGGATTCTGGATGTAAATGTTATTTTGTCTCATTAAGAAATACAGTGCAAAAGGACTTCTGTAACATCTGTTGCACTTCAATCCCTCCTCAAAACCAGTAAGAAACATCACCGCAGTATGTTAATCCACATAGCGTTGCAGCAGGTCAAAAGGGTGGTCGTAGCAGAGCTGGTTAAGAGTGAAAAGTGTTGGATTGATGGGTCCTGTAAATGGATGTGGGAAAAGCAGAATCTATAAGGGCCCGGGACAAGATCGGTGTTGTGGTGGGATCCTTGCAGAACCAGCTTTGCTGCTGAGGCTGTAAACTTTCAGGTTTACTAAACTGAGATAATTTGCAGAGGAATGTTCTGTGCTTATCTGAAAGGGGAGTAATGTTTTGGCCTAAAACTAGAAATTACTTTGGGATGCTTATAGTCCGGTCAGACTGGGTCAGTGCACCATGGACGTAAACCTCTTCCTCTAATATTTAATTTTTACATCCAACATTTCTTTTACATGTATATTAATATCTATTTTCATGTCTGTATTTTCAAGTATTTCATATATAAGTAGCTTCCAGCTGTGAGCGCAGGTGTCTCATTTGATATCTGCAGTGGGCATCAAAAGGTGTACCGAGAGGTAGGGCTGTAAAACGGTGACTGATGTTGAGACACCCACATTGGCATCGTTATCACTGACGGTCCTAGTGCCATCCTTGGTTCATAGCAGTGCAAAACAGAGATCTCAGAAATGAGTTTGGAGATGGCTGCTTTTCCGGTTGGTCCACATGGTATGGGAGATATGGGGATGCATTTTTGGGAACAAAAGGAGCTGTCTTGATGCACATCTGACTGAAGTGTGTTGCTCCTTGTAAGGTGCTGGTGCTCCTCGTGTACCTGAGTTGAGCACGTGTGTCCTGTGCCTACTCATCTCTTGGTTTTATGGAAATATGTATGTACAAGTAGGAAATACTAGCATGTTGTACGTGTTTGTGGATGAAAGGCAGGTTGTACAAAGTGTGTTACTGACAGCGCTGCAAATGATTTGCAAGGTGCAGGGGACTTTTCACATCCGTCTGTGCGGTGATGATGACTTTGAGGATTTATCTGGATGTTTTATGTTCTAATTCAACGTTCATGAAAGCCCCAAATTTAGCTATAAATTTACTTTGGAGGAATCATTTATGAGAACTTTAGGGGTTTCTGGCTAAAATATTGTTTAAAACTTAAATGCTTAGAAGGATTTTGATTGTCTTGTTTTGAAAACATGAGCGTGAAAGGTGGGAAGGGAGGATGCTCCTCCCTGTTTCCAGCATGAGGCAAGAGAAAGTGTTTATCTAGTCCTTTGTTTCTGTAATGTCTTAGTTTCCGTGGCTACAAGTCCTGCAATTCAAGCTGTGCTCAGTGCTGCAATGGTCTTGTACAACAGCCCGGTTTCAGGCTGTAATTCTGAATTTCTTGCACTCTTACAGGTTTTAATTCTGCTTCATGTTATGAATTTGCAGAAATTGTTGTGGTGGTTTAATTGGGTAGTCAGTGTGAATTTTGTGCTCTTCGTGTGCAAGCAAGGGAGAGACAGATTTTCTAAGTGTTCAGTGTTCACATGGACATAAACAGGTGGGTTTCCAGCAGAGACATTTGCATTTGAAAACCTGCTCTAAACGGGCTGGGCTTTCCCAGGAGAAGCAACACCAGCAGTGAAACACAGCGATCGATCAGCATAGAATTGTGTGAGCATTTGATGGGCAAAATGTTGCGGTATAAAGACAGGGCCCAAGAATAAGCCCTTTGTGGCTTTGTTTCATTCCTGAAAACTGTGACTGAGAGGCTTTTATCATTTAAAAAAAATAAATTAATCAGCCACATTTTGGCTAACCTGGAAAATATCACAAGACCCTTTGCAACGTTCTAAGTGCTGTTTCTTTAATCCAATTTTGATACTAAAAAAATAAAATAAAAATCATGTTTTTCATTTCTGTCTGCTTATATTTCCCTGACTCTAAAAGTAAAGTAATATCTGAACCACTTCTTTCAGTCACAGAGCTGAAAGCGTGTAATTTAGTGTGCACAACGATAAACTCTTTCAAGCAGCTTGCATTCGCTATGTTTTCTTTCTTTTTCTAATTTTAACTAAGAAAAATATTCCCTTACTTATCACAACACTTCTGTTACATGCCTCGTTTTTCGGGCCAAGTTCCTTATGGTATTTGGAGTTTATTTTAATTCTTAAGCAAATGATCTGTCCAAGAAATTAATCTGAAAAAAACATATATAATAAATGTTCAACTGCACACCAATGGGGACATCTGGTGGAGAAACTCTGAGTTGCCCAGGGTGCCCTGCATTAAACCCATGAATGGATGAGCTTGAGTTAGCTCATCAGTGGGATGTCTGCGAATATTTTTAACCACGGCAACTGGAAGATAACTCTCATTAGTTCACCTGCCTGCTGCTGCTGGCTCCCTCCGAGCATCCGGCACTTGCTGCTGCCCAAGAGTACGCGCAGGCAGTTGTGGTGGTGCCGATGTGCAGCAAGTGGCGTCCAAGCACCCCGTTCCTCGGTGCCTGCTGTTTAATGTGACTGGGGACAAAGCTGCGGTTACTGGCAAATGCTGTTTCTCTCTTGCTGCTGCCCAAGCTGCCATGTTCAAGGATTCTCAGATAAGCCCTATGGATAGTTATTTAAGAGGTGTTCTATTGACGTGTATTTGGAAGGTGATGTGGGAAGGTTAGGTGAAGATCCAGGATCCAGGACTGAGTCTGCTCGTAGCTGCAGAGGAGAGGAGAATGCTCCTCTGAATTGGATCCTGCTCTGTATCACATGAGGTGCCCCATCCCTGGAAGTGTTCGAGGCCAGGCTGGATGAGGCTTTGAGCAATCTGGTTCAGTCGGAAGTGTCCCTGCCCATGGCGGGGGGGTGCAACTAGATGATCTTTAAGGTCCCTTCCAACATGAACCATTCTATGCTTTAGTCGCAACAGACAGCAACTCAAGTAACCACTAACATTTTCCAGTCTGCAGTGGAAGTCCTAGTCCTCCTCCCGTGGGCAAGGGCCCCCCTCCCACTCTCCTGTAAGCGTGGCCTTGGGAGAGAGACCACAGGGAGGACAGCAGCCCAGACTGCCTTCATCAATGAGCTTGGCCAGGAAGGGGGTGCTGTGCTTGCCGCTGACCTTGCAA
Source organism: Chionis minor (assembly GCA_013398295.1). NCBI lineage: Eukaryota > Metazoa > Chordata > Aves > Charadriiformes > Chionidae > Chionis > Chionis minor. Next base: position 304,516 of record VZSF01001816.1, read on the forward strand.
GCAGGCAGACAGTACTCCCTTCATCCCTGGGGCACTACACCTATGTCAAAGGGCCGGCTGTGCCTTCCAGGCTGTTTATTTGTGTGTGCTATAAAGGCTCCTCCACCTGGAGTGGGACAAGCACAGGACCCCAGGACAAGGCAGTCGTCTAGGCAGCATTATTGCACGCATGCTTTCGGAACCATGTCCAAATGGAGCATGCTTTAATTTGTGTGAAAATGACCATGGTTGGTTATTTTACTCCCAGCTCACTCAGAAAGCAAGCGTTAGCCTTTCCTGTGATGGGGCAGCAACATACAGATGGGTTCTGGTGTGCCTTCTGGTATGCGCCAGCTGTGGAACATGGGGTTATCTGGGGGTTTTGTCCTTCTTAGTAGGAGAGGAGAAAAAGAAAGGAATGCTTACAGTCGTGAAGAAGGAAGGATAGTTTCTGGCTTTTTGTTTTAATGCAGTCTATTCTGACATGGAGCGAAATTTATAGCCTACTGTTTTTCTCATTGTTTGGTAAAGAAGGAACATATTAATTATAATTCTGTACCAGAGCCACCAGACAATTGAGAGAGAAAGTGACTTTGGCTTAGACCATCATGAGTTGGGCAGCAGACTGTGGATTTTTATTAGATATAGCAGAGTGTTATTTGTGTTTAATTCACATTTCAGAATCTTTTTTCTGTGGCAAATCAGAGCTGCAAATTAAGTATGAATCGCCGTCCCACAGGCATCCAGTATGGCCTGCTGAATTTGCACCCTCTCACAAAATGTGTCTAATGAGAGAGAAGCTAATTTTATTTGTTGGTATTCCTGTTCAAAGCAGGACACCATTTTTTGCCACAGGACTCAAGAGTGGGCAATTTTACTGCCAGTTCTTGAATTCAGGTGGCTCAATGAGATTCCTTTCCTGCTTCAGGTGCTTCAGCTGGCTCGGAGAGTCAGCAGAGCTGGCTGTAGGCACTCACTGTGAATGGCCACCAGTGACTGTCCTGGTCCAGACCAGAGGTCCCTGCCTGACGGCGGTCAGGAGGGTATGCTAACAGAAAGAATATTCTAGCAGGCTTTATAGACTAAATATTTCTCGCTTCTCTTCCTTGCAGAAAACACCTTCTGCAGTGGTGACCATGTGTCGTGGCACAGCCCTTTGGACAACAGTGAATCTAGAATCCAGCATATGTTACTGACAGAAGACCCTCAGATGCAGCCGGTGCAGACTCCTTTCGGGATCGTTACTTTCCTACAGGTATGACCCAGCAATGGTGGCTCTGACTGTAACCTCCTGGGTGTGGAATGCAGCTAACATTACATTTCATTTAGCTTTGATAAGTCAGATGCTTATTATCCCATCTTCCACCTTTCTTCCTTATTTGATTACCGTGGATCTCATCTTTGAGTTGTTACTCTGGAGGTATTCATTAAGCGTTTTACCAGGATTGAGCAATGGCACACTTGGTTCTCAAGACAGAGATCTATCTGATGGAGAGGAGCTTTACACCCCAAAACAGACCCGGAGTTGAGTATTACATTACTGCTCTGAAATTTCTAACATGAACATAGGCAAAAAAGCTGAGAGAAACATTCTTAAAAGGTAACGTAGACCTAGATTGAAACTAATTCTATGGTAGTATCAGTAAGTCATCCACTGGTTTGAGTTCCAAGAAAAGAAGAGTTTGAAGCAGGACTCAGTTGCTTTAGCATTATTTAATGGCAGAAATGTAGCTTGCAGCATTGACACAAAGATTCTTTAGAGGCTAAGTGAGTTTTCCTGTAGTGATGTACTGTTTAAGAAAGGTTCGGGTTTGCTTTGCAAAAGAAATATTTGAAAAAATCCCTCATAATTTAACCCTGCTGTTCAGTGAGGGGAGCTTCCTTGGCCAAACAGGTTTGCTTGCTTTCCCAAAGTCCTTCTCAGTCATGTCTCTTAGATATGAGCTGCTTTGGATATTTTTAAATTGCATATGGAGTTACTAACCATAGTGGAAAAGCTGGCATAGTTTATGCCAACTGCTGATTTCTCCCCACTCTGTGGAAAAGTTTCCATCCTGTGGGAAAATGCAAGTGCTTGTATCTTACAATTTAAGCTTCAGGTTGCTCCCCTTTGTCCTTGGTTGTAGTTACAACATGTAAGCTCCAATATCACAGACCTGCACAAGGCAGCTGCTGCGCAATGGTAAAGGCTTTCCTGAATTTTCTGAGGTGCCCAAAAGTCTGTGTTTTATCAATAAGAAAGAGGTCAGCGTAGGATTAATCAGTGAAAGGTGAGTTGTGGTATGTGGAAGGAGGGACAGACAGCCAAGCTAAATGGGGTGATTCCTGGCTGACTCCCCAGTTAGTGCTGCGTTAATCCGCATCTCTTCTTTAGTGCCCAGCTGTCCTGAATCAAAGGACAGTCAACTCATTGCATCCCGAGGCTCTTGGCCTCTAATCTTCCACAACACGGAGGGCTGACTTGTTTTTCCCTCTTTGTTTGATGCTTGTTGTTATGGATTTATTTGGACCCATGAGGATAAATGATTGCAAAAAGAAAAGAATGAACACAAAATAATTTCCTGTTTAGAGTCTTGCTGTTTGTATGTAATTAGTGAGTGAAGGCCCAGGGAAGGGTGTCCTGAAGCGAGGGGTGTCCTGAAGCGAGGGAGATTCAGGGATATTCAGACTGGGAGATGGGTGGGGGTGAAGTGCCTCTTCAAGGGCTGGATTCTGAGAAAGTGAGCTCTGCAAGGGGCAGGGGAGGTGGGCTGTGCAGAACTGGGTACGTGCTGACGTTGATGGCTTTCCACGCAGATCGTGATCAGTGCAGATAAGTGCTTGCGGCAAAGGCACATCAGGCCTTTGCTGCTCTTCAGAAATTATTTTTCAGTTTTCCTCTTTTCTGATAAAACATCAGTTGAACAGATTTTGACCAAAAATCCAGTGTCATTGGAAGAGGCTTAGAGTATTGAGGAAGAAAACAGAAGGCCGTGGCTAAAATAATTTTTTTATGCCAAAGAGTGAATCGTTGTGCTCAAAGGCACAAGCCAGCGGTTGATAGATCGGGAAGAAACTGCTTTCTTCTATCAGCTGAAGGGTGTTTCACCCCTTCATGTGAAGCGGCTGATCTCAGCTGCTGTGAGAGACATCTGGTATTGCTCAGTGTGGCAGCTCCCATCCTGAAAAGCAAACACATCCTGCCTTATACAGGAAGGCAGAAGTCTGCAATTGCCTGCAGTGACGAGTGGATTATGCGATGTGTAAGCAGCTTTACTTTATGGTGCCGGGTAAGATGTAACCAGTCAGCAAACTGAGTTGGTCAAGGATTTATGAGTTCCAAAGCACTCCCTTGTGGCAGCAAGTCCCTTGCCTGATTTAAATTGCTGGTGCAGTATTGTATTTGCCCCTAGCAGTTGGCTGACAGAGAAGTATTTTGCATGTGCTCAGACCCTAACCTGCCCTGTCTTGCGTGGACTAGATTGAAAAGTGAGAACAGACTGGTGGATCTTCGGCAAACCCTGATTTGTCACCAGGCCCTCCTCATAGTTAAGTTCACACACGCCATGCAAGATTAAATGTTACATGACCAGGGTACCTCACATGGTAAGTGCAGAGAGAGGGCGTAAGGAATTGCAGAATCCCACTGTCTCCATTTGTCCTTGCTTACCTATTTAGTTTAAAGAAATGGTGCTTCTCTGTATCTGCACTGTTTGATCCAGCACCATGTGGTACGTTTTCTCTACAGTTCTTGCACGGTTCCCATCCAGTTTAGTATCTCTTGTTTTCATTTATTCCAGATTGTTGGGGTTTGCACTGAGGAACTGCATGCGGCTCAGCAATGGAATGGGCAAGGGATCTTGGAACTGCTTCGGACTGTGCCGGTGTAAGTGCTTGTACAGCCCATATAGGGGAGCATTCCCGTAGAGAACAATTGAGTTGTTTGTTTTTATTAACAATCTTTAACTTGTTGACGGAACTTATTTAATCCTGTGCTGTAGCAAGAGATGGGAATTCATTGCAAATCTGTTCTCACGCACAGACACTTAGATGGCAAATTAATGCATGTGGAAGTCCACATGTTCAGGGTGAAACAGAATGAGTTCTTGAAAGCTTAATTTCCTTCCTCTTATGCCTGCAGCGTTTTGTCATTGGTTCTTCCTGAGGGAGCTGGGATAACTGTTACTGCTGACCTTTCTGTGTAGTTCAAAACAAAGGAAGGCAAGGGTCTGAGTTCCTAGCAAAGCTTGGGTGCTGGCTGAAAGTGAGAAAGTCACTCTCAAATTGGCCCTGCTTTTGGTGGGACAGTTTGCAGTAGGAGGAGTGTTCATGCAAGTGAAATTCATTGTTATTTCTCCCACGACAGAAAAAAAAGAAGCCATTGGGTTAAGGACATGAGTTTTAAATGTTAAATATGTTGATGCTTTTATTTGCTGCCAGGTGCAGCTAAACATTTTTGACTTGCAGGTGTTTTGCAGGTGTTTTGTTTAAATATTTTTCTCTTATATTTAGTGGAAGGTGTTGCCGTGTGATTGTAGTTCAAAAGATTTTTATTTTTTTAGGCAAAATGGTTCTGAGTATGTGTTCCTGGGCACAATAGTACACTCTGTAGTGTCCCAGTGGCCTTTAATTGATTGCTTATTTGGAAGAGCCTTTGCTGCTGGACTTCTTAAACTTGAACTTTTCCCTCTTAGGCACAAGTGCAGATAGTTCAGCCGAATGCCCTGGAGTAGAGTGAATTTGTCCAGCTGCAGGCTTTGTTTCTGGGTCCCCAAGATGATAAACACTGCCTGCAGCTCCCTTGGCTCCTCTAAATCAATACAGATATAGCACCCCTCTCCTCAGTCTGTTCTCATGTTGGGTTTTGGCTTTTTGTGCTGTGTTTCAAGCACCTTTCCAAGGATAAAATGAAACCCAAATGTGCATGATTCAAAGGCAAAGATGCAAACTACTAAGTTGCTGATGTGAAGTCAGGGTAAAAGTCTCTTGCATCCCAGGGAGGAACTGAAGAGGTCACACCTCTGTGGTTAATAATTAACAGCTTCCAAAGTGATGTGAAAAAAGAGTGGGTATCGATGCATCTGAAAAACTATAAAATACTAACTTTCATCGCTCCCACTTCAAGTGCTTTTGGAGACTGTAACACAGGCAAGGCCAGAGGAGGGGGCTTTTGACTGCAATAACAAAGTATCTCATGAAAAAAAATGAAAATTTTTATGGCAATTCCACAAGACTTCAGTTTTTACTTCAAATGAAAAGCACCATCTAAGGCTGACTTCTACAGTCTGCCTGCACTGTGACCCGAAGTAAAGTCTCCGAGTAGTTCATCTTCACAGTAATCTGTTTTCTATCACCTTTGTGGGGAAACATCTTGACCCTTCTGACTTTTATTGCTAATGAAAACAAAGATTTCCCTGAACCACCTGAGTACTCAGGCATTAAGTACCAACCAGGCAAAACGTCTATTGTGAGGATATTTATCAGAGCAATAAGCTCTTTTTATGGTACTGAACATGACTGCCGATCTCAGCAAAAAGTGCAGTCCCGTTGGGACCCTGCTGCGTCTTTAGATATGTAATAGAGGTATAAATCTTGACCCCATGCCTTGCCCATCTTTCTTAGACCTAGGCTACACTGGACTTCTCAGTCCCAAGTCAGTTACCTGAAAGATTAAAACCCAGTTCAGCCTTGTATGAATAGTGGTTCCACACAGGGCATAGCCTGTGTCAGTCCTGACTGCTTTGCAAGATGTGGTGGTACCAGACACTAGGCAGATAACAGCTAGGTCATGGAGGGCTTTAATTATGTATTTGGGGAATATAAAGGACAAATGCATGCTATGGGATGTATACACAACATAGAGGGGCTTCTGGGCTTGTTTTAAACTCTGTCTTGTGCTTCCTTCCTGCACAGGTCCACTCTGAGGACTCTCTTGGGGAGTACTAGCTAAAGTGCTTGTTTGGTTCATTACCTTTCTTTCTTTCTTTGTAGAGCTGGAGGCCCCTGGCTGATAACGGATATGCGAAGAGGAGAGACAATATTTGAGATTGATCCACATCTACAAGTATGTCTTTAGTTAATAAAATGTCATGTCTTTTGTAGTAGCCAGGGAAAATTGGTTTAGTGATATAAAACAGTTTATTATTTTCTGTAAAGGTGCAATGATCTCAATGTTTGCAATAATGCGGGAAGAGCCTTGGAGACTCTCTTTGCCCTCTCAGAAGTGGTTCAAGAGTGCACATATCCAGCCCCAGATGGATGGCAGCTCTAGGAAGAAATTTAGAGGAGGGAGACCAGGAAAACAGAATCTTATGTATGAGACAGATTGGAGAGATTTGGGCTGCATGTTTTAGAAAGGAGGAAGATAGAAGAAGATAAAAGAACATAGAACAATACAAGATTTAGAGACGATATATCAGGAAATTCCTCCTTTGTTTTATATGCAAGCATAAGGAGATATAACATGCAGAAAACTGAAAACCAACAAAGTAATATTTTTTTTCACAGCAAATGTGACAGTGTAGCTCATTCACTTGAGGCCAAGTCGTTAGTGTGGTCTGAGAAATAATGAGAAGCCAAAAGTATCTCATGCAGTTATTAATAATTTGTGCAGGAAGATATATTAAACCTCCTTCTTCAGAGTTCCAGTTAATTTCTGAAGCTTAAAGATCAGAACCGGACCTCTGTGAAGTGGTTAGCGTCCCAAGAGCCGTGCACTTGGGAGACAGTTCTGCACCCCTTTAGCAGACTTATGGTACTGAAGTACAGGGGTCCGAGGCAAATCCAGTGTGGTGCTGACCTTGTGTCAGTGAATCACTGAGTGTTTGCCTTTAACAGAGAACTTACGGCTTAGCCTGGCAGGGCGCGTGCGTATGTGCACGTTTTGTACAAGCTATTGCATTTGCGTATGGTCTGCGTGTCTGCATCTGATTACCCTCAGTTGCCTCACAGCATCTTTTATTTTGAAAGCTTAAGAACAAAACCAAATTCTACTTTTACTGTTTTTAAGGATTTGTTCATCTAAAATAACCCCAGTCTGAGAGATGCAAAAAAAAAAAAAAAAAAAAAAAAGTGCCACAAATGTCCCACAGTGTGGGAGCTAATACAACTGCAAGTCCTATAAAGGTTTTAGTCTCTTCAAAACTTTGCCCTCTCCCCTCCTGGAGGGTGTTTGTCTGTTCTCTGCACACTGGTGATTCCTAATGATAACAGGGTTTTCTTCAATTGACTGTAAATGAAAAGTGGCTCAGCTTACTGGAATCTGAGTCAGCCAAGGCAAGTTAAGGCAAATAAAGAGTACCTCTGCCTCACCAGTGTGTCCTACCGCTGAAAGCTGCTATGTCTGTGGTCTTTCCGGACTTCCTCACATTGAAGACATTCTTGTTTCTGTTCTCTCTTGCCCTTGCGGCAGTGTGTTTGTGCAGGTGTGTGTGTGTGTGTGTACACCTCCATCTTGCTCTGCTGCTGAAGCCCCTGGGGATTCACAGGGCAAAACCTGCTGCTGCGGCACCGAGTCCCGCAAAGAGCATTTGCTGAGCGCGAGGAGCAAAGGCTGTGCCATTTTCTTGGTGGCGGTGAGAGCTGAAAGGCAGCCGTGGAAGATGGGGGGAGGGAGGGAGCAGGCAGAGAAAACAGACAACTTTCCTGGGAGCAGGCGAGCACGTTGCCTGCCTGGGAAGCAGGCAGAGCTTGTTTTGAGGCTGCATTGTCTTTTGTGGGAATTGGTTGAGGCCTAAACCCAGCCCTGGCAGCAGCAGCTGTACTTTCTGTTCGAAGTCGCCGAGAATGGATCCCAACTAAGATGTCATCCCAGGATGTCGGCAATTAACGCTGAAGCAACGCTGGCTGTTTTCTGTTCAGCCAGGCTTCCCTGTAGGCCATTCAGATTTCCCTGGCAGCACTGTCAAACAATCCCTGTCGGTCCCCAGCTCCGCGCTGATTCTCAGTGCTTTGCTTCTGTTTTAGCAGATATCTCAGAAGAGAATAAAGCTGATTCGAATTTCCTGAGTTGTGGTTGCCGCTCTGCGGGTCACGCTGCAGTGCTCTGGCTCGTTTAGAAAGGGATCAATGACTTAGAAGAGCCTCAGAGCATCCCTCCCACATGCTGAGAGGAAAATGGGACAGAAACATCCTTTCTTTGAGGGAGGAAAAAGCTGAACCTCCTTTGCCCTGGGCTCCTTCAACCTCCTGCTCAGGCTGCCCTTTCAAGGGAGGAAGAACAGCCCCTCAGCCCAGGCACATCTTTGCTGGCTAAAGATGGGGTAAAGCTTGCATTGCCACAGCTGAGAGTCTGCACTGGTTAGGTTTGGGGTTTTTTTTTCCCCCTTCAACATCAATACTTGCAAACGTTATAAAGCAGGCATGCAAATCAGGCTGCCTTAGGCCAGCTCGTTTCCATCAGCCCGCCTTGATCTCCAGAGGATACCAACAGAGCAGCACTTCTTCCCCTGAGGAAGTGCTCTGCAGACAGACCAGCTGAGATGCAGATGACGAGCCCCTTTCCCCCTCCCCAAGGCTCTGCGCACTGTCCGGAGGGCTGACTATGCCTGTGAGCGGGGACCCTGGCTGCAGGGATGGAGAAGCACGTCCCACCAGAGTTTCAGCCCAAAGGAGTCCTCAGGGCCCCCTGGGCTCTTCAGCTCTCTGTGTGAGGGCAAGTCTGGTGGCTCTCCCATGCTCCCCCCATCACTACAATGAAAAATGACTGTGCTGACAAGTTAAACCTCCCCATGCCAGCTGATTTGGGTCCTCACAGAGCGCCGCGGAGGGCTCCCGAAGGAGCCACGTGCTAAATCTCACTTAGAGCATCGTTTGCATATGTAGGATCGGATGTATTTTTATTTCTTTTTCCACAACTTCTATTTCTGGGTGAAACAACTAATTTTATGTTTAGGATATAACAAAAGAAAATCCCAGCAGATTTATTCTTTCTCAGATTTTCCCATTACGTTTTCATGGAAGCCAGTTTCCCCTGACGCTGGAGGAAGTTCCCAACAAGGAGCAGTCTTTTGGGGAGAGAGGCAGAAGGAAGGCAGTCTCTTGAATGCTTAAATCTAAGTCAGGACCGCTCTTGTCCTGCGCCCAGCCACAGGCTTCTGCCACCACTCTTGGGCCAAAGAGCCAGTTTAGGGAGGTGATCCAGTGGAAAAAAAAAAAAAAAGAGTTGGCTCAAGGGAAGGGGTAGGAGCACACGGAGGAGGGTGGAACTGCAGCCACTGCGAATTACATCAGCTTAAACTGCTGTGCAACCACACCCTGAGCGCTTGTGCTTATCGTTGAGCTGCTCAAATCTTCTCTCCAATCGCCACAAGAACAGGCAATGCTCTTTCTAGGGCACAGCGCGCGCAGCTGGGCAAAGGGAGGAATGTATGTGGGTTTCAGGCTGGAAACTGCTTCTTAGGGAACAGATTTTGCAAAGCGCGGGATGCTCCCACGGTCTCTTGACTCCAGTGGCAAGGTCAAACTGGAGGGTAGTAATAACGAGCAGAGAGATCCGCTCTGTTGTGTGTAACACAGCTCTCTGCTTCTTCCTCAAGTCTTCAAAGTTGTCCTGCCAGCGGTGGGACTTATTGCTTGTTTTGAGGTGACCCAGATGTATGCTGTGAGATGGAGATCTTGCCAGTGCCACTGAGCAGTTCCAGAAGTGACATCCCTTCAGAAGAGGGGAAAACAGGTCCTGTCGATTGGGTGCCAGGGGAGAGGTGACAGCGGTAAGAGCAGCCCTTCCTTGGTGTAGCTCAGGCCTGGCTTTGTTCAGCTCAACATTACCCCCTTGTGGGACGTAGGTGGAAATTCAGACTCATGCCAGTTCTCGCAGGTAGGTGTCCTGTGGAAGTTTTGGCTGTAGCTTAGAGCCGTCTTGCAGGCAACGGATGCATGTGTCCTTGAGAACATGCATGGTGTCCGTGGTGCCTGAGAGTATCCAGCTGCTTGTGGCTGGTATGCGACGCCTTCCTAGACCCAAACAGTGGTTACGTGCTTGGGAAGCCCAACTTGCAGGGGAGGGAGTTTGTGTATTTTGCCAATAGAGAAAGCTATGCAAAAGCATTGACGTTGTGAACAGACCTGTGTCTCCCTGCACGTTTGTCCTTTACTGAACACCCCGGCACGTTGAAAAGCAGTGGTTGTCTGGGCAGTTTGCAAATTATGACCTCTTGGGAATGATGTGACCTCTCTGTGAGCCGTTTTCATTGCGGGACTCCTTGCTAAGCTTGGAAAGAGAATTTAAGTTTAGTTATTCAAGGATTTGTTGTCATTGATGTACAATAGGTAGACTGCCAAGCTGTCCCTCATACAGGAGCGTATAATGTAGTGTCATAAATACTTCCAGTTGGTGTAAACCAGAGCTAACACTGAAAGAAGCAACCCTGCATACCCCAGGCTATTGTTTTCCACCTGTTTCTTTCCCTGCTTTGTGCCCACCAGGGCCACGTAGTGACGCAGGGGGGAAGGGATAGGAGTTCAGACCAAGCTGCTATGGAAAAGGTTTGTTCCAGCTCAGAGCAGCTCGCGGATTTGTCTTGGTGTGCAGTCACCCTCAGCTGATACACCAAAGCACGGGGCCAGAGAGCACAAACTGGCCACAAATGGGCGATATGCAGGAGCTGCTGAAGGTTGGGTTGAGCCAGGGTGGGTTCCAGCTCCGGTTCAAGCCACACCCAAAAAAGTCTTGGGGTTTTGGATCTTTTCAAGCAGGAGAGAGTCGACAAAGGGATTGAGACAGATGGCTCAAACCTGAGTGGAGTGAGTGCCAAATGTGCCTGGGATGATCTCAGCCGGCCCCCGGAGGATGACGAAGACAGCAGGAGCATTTGCATTGGGACCCAGCCGCGGCGGCTCTCTGGGAAAGGTAAGAGGTCCTGGGTCGAGATGCTGTCACGGCCTTTCCACTTGTTTTCTGATGGGTCTGGGCAGTGGGCTGAGTCATGCAGCATCTCGGGGTTCATAACAAGCACTGCATTTACTGGAAGGTTCAGTATTGTCTCAGGGGAGCAAAATGAATTTTGGTGTGGCCTTGAGGAAGGCAGAAGAGAGGAAAAGAGATCTGTGCATTGCTTTGTCTGAATGTTTCAGTTTTTAGGCTATTTCTAATCTAAATCTGCAAAGTTAAACTGAGCACTGGGTGAAACCAGGACTGTAAACACCTGCAAGGTGAAGAAACTGCAGTTTCTGAGGTTGTACTTCCTTTTTAACGTTGTCACTTCTTGGGTGTCAAGGTGGACTGACACTACATGTTGCTGTAGCTGAACTCAAGTAATTCTTGCAAATAAGGAACTCTGGAAAGAAGAAATAAAATATGGTGGAGTTCCCCTTTGCAGTGAGATGCCATCTCAGGGTACAGATGTCATAGCCATTACACATGCCTGAAATTATGCATGTTATCTTTCAAATGGGTGAAGTAATGTAAAATTTGAGGGCTTGAGACTTCCTGAAATTAACTGTGGTTTCCACAGGAATGGTATCTTACTTGGCTTTAAGTCTATGGTAAAAAAAAAAAAAAAANTAAGTTTCCTTCTGGATTCTGTGCAAATATTTTGAACTGTACTGGATCTAAAAAGGCTATTTTCCCTCAGCTCTGCAAATCGAAAGCCCAAGACAGGTATACATTGTGATACTAGTTTATCTTTCAAATGATTTTGAATTCATTTAGATATTTTTTCTCTACCTGATTCCCACATTTCTCAGAAAAAGATGAAGAAACTTCTAAGAAGGGTAGGAAAGCATCCTATTAAAGTATTTGGCCATTAGACATTACAGGAAAATGGAAAAGTAAAAAAACTGCATCTGAACTGTATAATTTGCAATTTATTTTCAAATGGGAGCTTGAGGATAAAGTCTGCCCTGCATAGAATTCCTTTATTTTGTGAATCTTACTGTAAATTAATCAACAGATTAGCAAAGCCAATTTCAAAAACTCAGTGACCTCCTTGCACTCGTTTGGTAAAGGAACAAATTGCTGTTATGCCTAATGGGAAAAGTGACTTACCGTGCAAAGGCTGTAAGCGCCAGGAGGTTCTGTGAGAGCTGCAGAAACAGCAAACACCTCATTTCTGAAAGGATACAAAACTACTCAGAATTTCCTCATCAGGAGGGCTCAGGCCCAAAGGTTCCATCTCTCCTTGCCTGACATAACATTGCAGCCCAAACCAAGAGAATTCAAGCTGACTTTATAAAGTGAAATAACTCCTAAGGAGCAGGAAGAGCCATTAAGAATTCACCCTTAGCATCGATTTCTGAAGGGGAAGAGTTTAGAAGAAACACAACACAGCTTTAAAAAAAAAAGCCGACGTCTCCTTGTGTCTGTGATGTTTCTGGGGACTTTAAATCATGCTAAAATAAAATAATTCTTTTTGCAGATACGGAGCAAATCAGGGAGACTTTGCGAAGAGGGCTTGAGATTAACAGCAAACCTGTTCTACCTCCAATAAATGCACAAAGACAGAATGGGTTGAACCATGACCGAGCACCGTAAGTTGCACCGTGCACACTCAGATGGTGGGAGGAGGGAGCCTAAAGACCTCAGCATGGAAAAAAAAGTTAAAGCTGGATGGGAAAAGACTTCTCAAGGGGACAGAAAAGCTAGCAGCAAATACTTGCAAAGTGAGATGATAGAGGGAGAAGAGTTGTTCAAGTTGGGTTAATTGGCTGGTCCGCAGGAGGGCTAATTTTGAGAGGGATTTTAAACAAAACTTGCTAATGCAGAGTGGCTCTGACTGTGTTCTGTAGGACCTGCTATTCATAGTGTACAGTGTTTGAAATCGGACTGGACTGAGCACTATGAAATGTACTGTGGCAAACAGTGCATTGGTATGCAAAGAGCTAGGTGGCATAGATGAGTGTTTCCTGTTATTTTTGCCTGAGCATTTTGTTTTCAAGCTCATAATTACAAACCGTTTGGTTAAAATGTTGATTTTTTTTTTTAAGTGATTTTGATCTTGCCTTGCTTAAGCAGGCAGGTACTGGCAGCAATTACATGCCAATATCAACCTGGTTTCTAATAGTCTATAGACTAACAGGTGATTTAAGTGGGACTAGGTGGGCCTGTGGATCTCTTCCTGTTTGTAACTTTTGACTTCAGTGAATCTATAGGAAAAACCTAAAATGAAATTAGGTTTCAAGCCATCTGCAGTGTCTGCACTTCTGTCTTTTTGGGTTTCTCCCCTTCCCCTCTTAGGCTTGTTTCAGTTGCTAGTTAAATGTCTTCCCATCAATTTTAATGTTTTCATCTAAATGAAACAGAAAGGCATGCATCTATGTTACACTCTTTCATCTTGGTATTTCCTTTGGTTTCCTAGTCTCCGATGAACATTTGTGCTTTTTTGTTCCAAGAGTAAAGATCATTATGAAATCAGCTCTTTCCTGTAGTGCCAGGCAGGGACAGCATCCTGCTCTATTTCAATTCCTATTTCTTTCTTGATTTGAGCATTTAATGAGAAAAATATTCCTCATACTTGGTTAGGACCCTGGTATCTTTCTTGTTCCGTTTAGTGGGTGACTTCTGATTTGCCTTACATGCTTATGAGTTGCCCAGTCTTTTGGGGGAATTATGTCAATTGCTGATTTTGTGTACTAATAAGTAATATGAGATATTGATGCTTATTAAAAAAAAAAAGTCAAGTGGCTTTATTATTGCTTTAGGAGTAATCTTACTTTTGCTATATAGTAATTATACGGAGGCAGATTCTGACCCGACTCAGATTTTGAGTAGTACTTTCCTGCCTGAAAGTTGGTCCCACTTGGACCCTTGGTTGGTCCCATTGGCCCCACTGGAAAAATAAAATTATACCATCTGATTTGCACAAATCACACCCAGCCTTGGGAGGCTCAAAAGTATGGAGCAGGGTTTCTCACAGACGTTGGGCTTCTGTATGAATCTGTGTGCCCAGTAAAAGCTCTGAGTTCGCAGTGGTTGGGGATGACCAGAAACGTTTGGGGTGCGCATCAGGTCAGGGAGGCAGCTGATGGGGTAAGCCTTAATGCTGGGAGGCAGTTGTTGCTTAGATAAGAAAGCTTTATGCTCTTCAGGGTAAGATAAACAGAGATACGCTCAAGACAGAGTGGTGAAAGGTTAGCAGAGGTCTAAGGTGGAGCACACAAATATTTACCTGGGTTTTTAACTGTTCTGAGACAGAGAGGAAGGCAAGTCAAATTCAGAGCATTGTATTGGTGACAGTGCTCTTTGTTGCAAATCTCTCTTACCTGTAGCAGCTGTGCACCAACCCTGCCTGAAGCCTGAGTAGTAGGAATGGCTGGTTCCCAGTGTTTGCCTCCTGGAAGATCAATACATTTCTCTTAGGTCTATGGTTACCACTGTGGAAACTGATAGCTAGCCTGTTTCTCCATAATAGCAATTCAGTTACAGAACAAGAGCTATCAGCGGTGTGTCTTGCCAGCAGTTACTCTGATGATAGTTAGTATCAGAAGGATAGAGGAGATCTCAATTTTTAACAGTAGTGTGTCCTAATATTTTCTACCTCCATCTTACTGACAATTTTGAGAGGAGTTTGGAAAAGGTCTTTTTCTACTTGTGCAGTGTAGTGTTTCTGCTCTTTTCCAATTCATGTAGCAGATACAATGGGGCTCGTTCAGTGCATTCACTGTACTGAAAAGGGGTGGTTTGTGCTGGAAAGCGGTGTTTACTCACAAACTCTAACTAACTGGTACTTTAAATCATACCTGATGATTACCGTTAGTGTGGTTAAAACTTATCAGTCAACATATTTTCCAGCACAGCGTGGTATGGATGAAGCAGAAGAGGAAGATCTTATTAGGTCTTAGCTTTTCTTAATACACTGTCTCAGCATGTCTTACGTGTTTGAGCAAAGTTGCTCAACATCTGAAGACTCTCATCTCCAGCTGCTGCAGAGGGATGTAACGTAGGAGTTCAGCTTTTGCATGTAGTAATATATCTACATCCATGTTCCCTGCAGGTACCTGTGGTGGCAAAGGCTGAGACAGGAAAGGGACAAAACCCAGTGTGGATGCAGTAATTTCATAAAACTTTCAAGCACCTGAGATGAAGGACAGCTCTGCACATATATCTAGCCCTTCTGGTGCAATTCTTGCTTGGGCATGGTGGGGCTGGGGCTCAGTTCAGTCCTTCACTGTAAATCTAGTGTCATCAAAGGCAAGTGATTCAGCTATTGAGCTTCATTTCTGAATCTTATAAAATGGGACTAATAACAATGTCATCTTCTTGAGACACCACAAGGATAAATATGTTAACGATTACGAGGTGTTGGCTGATGGGAAGCAGGCTTGTGTATAATCATATCCTGCACTGTACATACCAAATCATAAAATATCAAACGCGTGGTTCGTTGTAAGGGTCCTGTGAATAACTGGTGCATTAGAAGCTCCTTGAGAACTTGACAGAAACACTCTGTTGGGCCATAGCAAATTGTTCCAAATGTACTTTCCATAGGGAGTACTGCAGAACCCTAGGCTGTCAAATTTGCACACAGCTGACATTAGGATGTTAAAGTCTGACACAGACTCTAATGGCTTCGTGCAGAAGAGGAATGTGCTGTTTATTTATCATAGACTTGCAGCCACCAACTGCTTTCCTAGTATTTTTCTTCCCTTTCTTTTATCCTAACCCTACCACCCACGCACAATAATCTATCAGGGTTTAAAGCAGACAACCTGTTCAGCATTCAGCGTCACAAAATAGTATCAGAAACACTCAAACTTTTGAATATTTATTTGTATAAAATGTGGAGGATCCAGATTCCATACAGATTTTCACATCTTTGTGTAGTTAGAGTTTTCAGCGCTTATGCAAAAGCCTCACATTGGTTGCAGATAGGGCTTGATTCAGAGTTCTGGCTCCAGCAAAGCACATACTTACATGTTAAGCATGCATATTACCCGTTGTTCACTGTCCCAGAGTCCTAAAAAAAAAAAAGTTCCTTTGAGAAAAAGCTGGTTTCTGTCAAAACCCTGTTGGGCAGCTGTAGTACTTTGATTCATTAGTGTTATTACTGTAGACTGTGTAGCCCTTTTTCTCCTAAGGATATGAATAAAAGCACTCTTAATGCTTAAAACTGCATCGGACATCTGTTTCTCAAAATGACTGTTAGCTCAGTTTATAAGCAGCCATTAAATCAGTTCATACGCATTAAACAAAAGAACATGTAAATTAATCTTTGGAAACATGACTAATCATTTCGACCATAGGTAACATAATACTCTTGATTACTGTTTGGAAAAATGAGGCGTGTATGAATACAAATGTACTTTACAGTGGCGCATTATTTATTTCTTAGGACCCACCAGCTTAGTAGGTGCTGCTCGGACAGACAGAAAGGCAAGGCTCCCGGTCTCCCAAACTGCAGATGCACGCTTGCTGGATATGGCAAGCTCTTACCCATGAGGAGCATTTAGATGTCAGAGTAAACACTGCTGCTGTTAAGACCTCAGTGGGCTGGAAGTTCCAGATGTCAAAGATCAGTGACACTTGTAGAGTCTTGCTTCATTCGCTATTTAATTTCTTGATGTAATAAGTTCTGGGGCCGAATCTTTAATTGTCCCTGGCAATTAGCTCTGCGCTCTCCTGTGAGGTAGGTGAGTAGTATCTCCACTTTACAGATGAGGACAGAGGAGTTAATCTGCCACAGTTACAGTGAGAGCCAGGGTTGGGATAGGAGAATTCTTGACCTTTTCCACCCCTCAAGGGTCCCCTTGATCACGCAGCATTGCTGAAAGTGATGTTTTTCTGCCCCTTGGCTGACTCAGACCGTTCTACTGCTCCTGTGAGCTGAGGCATGCAGTACAAACCTAGAGCTAACACGCTGCATTACTGCACATATTGAGGCTAAAATTATCGGTAATTGCTACATTTCATTGTGCCAGGATTCAAGTAATGCCCACGCGCATCCCCAGTACCTGGAGGTGAGGCTTGAGTGGTGGAAAAAGATCTCCCAAGGTTGTGTTACTTTGACAAGGCTTTTTCAGCATCCCTCTAGTGTTTATTGCTCTCCCCCTTCTCAAGAAGGATACGGTGGTGTGGTTCAACATGCCCAATTCCTTCCCATGTTTCTATTTGGAGTTTCCCAGATAAGTGCGAATGCGCTGGTCACCTCCTGCACAGCGGTCATTTGTCCAGAGACCCACAACAGATGCCCCAGAGACCTCAAATCCCATCTGCATTCAATTTCCAGGCAGAAAGACAGGTTGAGTCTAGGGAAACCTGAACATATGGTAACTGTGCCCATGTGCTAATTCCATCCAGCCCTGAATGGTTTCTAGCTGTGCAGGGAAATGAAGGCAGGTTCCTGGCAAACAGAGCAGGGAACAACCCTCCGGCAGGTGGGGCTGGCAGGACTGTCCTGGCTGTGACCTTCTGGTGCGCTGCACCCTGAGCATGTCGGGCTGTTGTCCTTCCCCCTGTGAGGAGAGGGAGGAGTTGTGTTACTCCAGAAGTTTTGCCGGGGATAACCCCTGACCGTCACACAGTGTGCCTGCTTTGGAGCGCGTGGGTAACAGTGGCACCACTTGCAGGACTGGCGTCCGCTGCCCATGTAGTTCCACTGACTTGGTAAATAGGGCTTGCTGATTCCTCCTTTCACTGAGTAGCATTGGGTTAATGCACATTAACAAGCTCCATCTGAGCAGCATTTCTGAGGAAGCTCTGACAGTAATACCAAAATGTAGGATTTGCTTTGAGGCGAGTCTGCACTTTGCTTCTCCCAGTCGCGCTGGGTTTTTGATTGTTGCTTTACTTGGGCGGAGGGGAGCTGTTGTCTGTGTAGCTGGTTTCCTGTCTTCAGTTCTTGGAGGCAAACTTTCACATAAAGGGGAGCATTTCAGCATTCTCTGAAACTGTCTAGTTCTGGCTAGACTTTCTGATTCTGCAACCACTAAGCACTGAGTTTCCAATCCAGTCCTGCTTATTTAGGCATGCTCTCTCATCCAGACGCCATTCAGTGGTGTCTTGCTTGAGTAAGGAATGCTGAATGGGGGGAGGCAATATACTTTAGGGAGTGTCTCTCAGCATGAGGCTGAGTGCTGGGTGACAAGCCTGTGAACTAGAAAAGTAAATGTCTGGAAAACCAGCGTCAGTAGAAGTGCAGAGCGATCACCATGCTAATAATTTGCACTTCTGCATAGCTTTCCCCATCTAAGAATCCAAAAGTACTTTGCAAACATTGACTTAATCCTTGCAACACCCCTACGTGGAAAAATGTCTCAGTTTTACAGACCAGGAACCTGAAGCATAAAAAGAGTTGTTTGACTTCGCCCGTGAGTCTGCAGGGTGCCAGTGGCACAGCCTAAATCCCTCAGTCCCAGTTCAGCTGCAGGTCTGGAACAGTCTGGCCCCTGCAAGCGCTTGACAGTAGTTATTATGCAGCTTTCCAAAGGGATATGTGAGTGGCAAGAAGATTGTTGCTACTGGCATTGTCCTTGGAGCCCTTCCATGCCAGCAAATGCACACAGAACATCTTCGCCGGCCGGTTTAACCAGGATGGTGAGCACCCAGGTCTGAGCACTCAAGCTAGCCTTGTCTCACTGTGACCACAGCGGGAGCTGTGTAACCATGTCCTCCCCGTTTCTACACTTGCCTCTGTGCGTCTGTGACGTGTCCTGTAACTCTGCGTGCCAAGATGCTTAGGGCTCTTTCCCACAACTGCCGGTTTGCCCTTCAGGGGAAACTGTGGGAAAGACACTGGAAGATTGCCGGCATTTAAGTGATCTTTGACCATATCTTCATTAGGGAGTGAGGAGGTTTGAAATAGCCATGGTTGGGAAGGGAAGAGAGGGGAAAAAAAAAAAGAAAATAAAATGTGGTCCAGCCTTTCTCTCCCAGCTGTGTAAGTTTGCACTGATGGTTTGTATTTGGTAACTCACAGTGCTGGGGTTTGTACCAAGGAAGCAAGGAGCGGTGCCTGTAACTCAGGTTAGTGATGCAGTGGGCACCCACTCCTATGAAGAGCCCCTGCCATCACCAGCTTCCAACAGCATGTCCTGGGTGATTTTTGGTACCTGGGAGGGTAACTGGGAAATGCAGTGAAATTATGCTCCATGTCAGCAACAGAGCGTGGAAGGGAACTGAGACCTCCTTCCGTGACAGATCCGTGAGATCAAGCACTCTGATCATAAAGCAAAACACAAATGCAAGAATAAATAAACCTTTCTTAATCCGATCAACCTGGTTATTCTTGAATCCCGTAAAATAACTGCCAGTGGGGTTGCTTGAGAAGAAGTTGCCATAAACATGACTTATAAGGAGGGGACATCCAAACTTTGCGCAACCCAGTGATTGCATTGGCGATTTTCCAAGATCCCCACGGGCTGCTGCTAATTGGCATAAAATTAAGCAGGTTGCAGCCACCCTCATCTTTAATACAAAGAGAGGGCCCCCGGGAGGCTACAGGTTCCAGCGTGTGGCCGCTCATATCACGAAGGAGCACAGCATGCCGGGACTTGTAGTCTCCTCAGGCCCTTTCTCCCTGTTGACAGCAGTGTGGGGAAGCTGCAGGCCACCTGGGACCCCTTTGCAGTGGTTTGACCACCCACTTGCAAAAAAAGAAAAAAAAAACCATCAGACATGGCTTTGGTTAAGTTCATGGACTGTTAATCAGCATTCATGAGATTTAAAAATAAAAAAAAACAACAAACATCATTTCCTCCATTTCTTCTCCGCCCAGAAGCAGACTACTGGTAGAAACCAAAGCTGGAAAAAATAGTTGAAAGTCAGCTAAAGTCACCTTGGTAACTGCAGCAATGCACTTGCTCAGAACAGGAGACATCAAACCCAACTACAAACAGCTTTAAAGAAACAAAAAGAATGTAATCATCTAAAGAATTAATCTGACAACTGCCCACGTTTACACCTCCCACAAGCTCCCAATCAGGGATATGCGCTTTAATCTCCTCCAGCTCCCTTCCAGTTTCACAAAACACGAGATGTGCAGTCCTTAAACTGGGGCATTTCCGGCATTCTGCTTCCATTTAAATCTACTGCCTTTCCTAATGCAGCAGCCCTGGCTTTTGCAGACTTGTTTTTTCTGGACACTGAGAAACATGGATTTTTTTTTTGTGTGGGTTGGATGAAGTATTAAATCTGGAATAGACAAAGTTTGCAACATTTTACGTGATAGTCAGCTAGATCTTAGTCATAACAAATAAAACTCCACTGCCTTTTGCTGCTGATTTATTTGGTGATGGGGTGGAGGAAGCAAAGGCTTATGGGTAAGTGACAGTCATAAAACCAGGGATGTTAGTGTTAGAAAGCAAACTTTTTCTACATTTTCTTCTGAGGCTGAAAACTACAAGCTGTGGATGGCAGCATGTCTTACGACATGAACTTTTTATTAATAACAACCCAGAAGTCCTGCTGACCCTTCATCTGGGCCATCACCCTTGGGGAAGGGTCAGCACAAGGATTTCCAGTCCCAAAGGGAGAATTTTAATCGGTCTCACTGAGTCCCTGTGTCATGTGACATGTTCCAGCGTCTGAAAGTGATGGCACCATGGCCTTGTGTTATGCGCAGTCCACAACGTGTCCAGAAGTGCCTATCACGCAAAACTCAGGTTTAGAAAGGTATAACTTAGAGAGAAGGTTGTTTAATTTCTGCTATTGGAGTTTTGCCCTTAACTTTAAATAGCTGAAATTGTGTGAGCTCCACTAAAGTGAAACAAGAAACACAGAGACCGTGACTATTTTGGAAAAGTTTCGTGGAAAGGATTAATAATTCCATGTCATTCAAAGTATTAACTACCATTTTGCTTCACTCCTTCACCTTTTTGACAGAAAGGCTGGTTACTTATTAATGTGAAGTCATAATTATTGACAGCCTTAAAGTCATGACAGTTCCGTTTGATAGTTACACATTAGTCAACATCTTCTCTTGAGCATGTAATGACAAACAGCATTTGCTGGTTTTAATAAGACTTAGAAAGCTTTGCCCCTTGCCTCCAGAATGTTGTCGTCATTCCTATTATTGCATTAACATCCGGAGGCTGTGTCCCCTCAGGACCGTGGCCCCATTGTGCTAGCAGCTGTACTGGCTAGCCTAGTGGAAACCTAAAAACCCACCTTCAGCTTGAGGGGTTTGGAGCCCCGGGGGTATGGGGAACTGCCTTGCGGCTGTCTGTTCCTTCCGAAGCATGAACCTACAGCAGCGATTGCCTGTGTTACGGGATGTGCCGGGCGCGCTTAGGCAGTCCAGGTGAGAAGGGCACAGTCTCTTGTCTGTAGCAATAACATTGCTGTAGAAATCCTGATCTGCTCCAGGGTGTGTAAACTCTGAAAGTGCATTTAACAGAGTGCGAGCTTATGGCCCGCTTGAAAATCATGCGTTGGTAATGGTTGACCCTTTCGGTAGGGATTGATAAATGAATGATTGGAAGTGGTAGACCACAGGCTGACTTTCCCACAGCTCACTGTGTATATAAGATCTGATAAGGAAGTTGAGGCAAAGCTTAGCTTAAGGTCAGCCGATCATTAATCAAACGTAACTGCACTTCTCAGGTAATCAGCCTGCAAAATGCTGGCCCACTCCACTCTTTGAAGACCCCACCTACAAAGAGCTGTAAAATGTTTGCTGAAGTAGATTAAACACAGCTTTAAGTGCCACCTATAGACTACAAAGCATGTTGTGTCTTTGCTCCAGGGTTAACCCACCAGACAGACACTCTGCTGTCAGTCCTCAGCCCACCTGGTGCATAAGCTGTATCCTGACCTACTGGGTCCTTACTGGGTCCATTACTGCTTTTGTGTGTCGCTAAGGCAGAACATGGGATGCATTTTACAGTTTTTGTCTTGCAGGGAGCTGAGCTGCTCTGGTTTGGTTTTTTTTTTCCTGTATGTCTCTGATCTGGTCATGCAGAGTATTTGCAGGAAGGCACTGTGAGACAGCGGAGGTTACCTTGTATTCTCATTTCAGAGCGGGCAGCTTAGCAGCCTGAGTGAAAGGCTCACCTGGGACTGGGTGACGCTGCAGAAGCAATAGGCTGATCTGCTTTGGAATCGATACTGAGCTGTATTACTGTGTGTGTGGTGGATGGGAGTAATTTTGGGACAGCACCCAAACGTAAAATCAAGTAGATGTGTGATCTGAGTCAGCTCGTGAGGGTCAAGCTGTTTCTTTACAATCATTTCCAGATGTACGTTAAAGGTGGCTCCGCTTGGGTGGAGGAAGGATCCAGGCTTGTTTTAATAGTGTTCCCAAATGGAGTCACAGCCTGATAGCCTTGTTTGGCTTTTGGTCTGTCTGGCACGATGGAACCACATTGCAATAAGGCACCTTTCAATTCCCTCGTGCTTTCCCTGTCCCCCTGCCCTGGTGATTTTGTACTATAGAAACTATCTTAACAAAGTCTTACTTCTATTAAGTTCACGTGGAATGCCAGGTGACAAAAATATAAATCACGTGTCAGGCACGTTACATCATGTCATCTGCAAAAATTGTAACCACCCTCTGTCCTTCATTCTTTGTTCTGGACTATCAAATAAGGGATCATGCTGATGCTCTTTGAACATATAAAGTGTTTATGGTCAAGTATTTTGAGATATACTGGTTTGATTATCTAGAGGTTTCTGTCTGGCAAAGTTCCTAATCATATAACAACATAACCTTTAGTCGTAGCTTCACGATATGCTGGTCTTGCAGAAATTAATGAATAAGCAAAGCTGAATTGTCTTAAAGCAGCCCAACTTACAAGGAAAAAAAATCTGCGGATGTCCTACTCATCACATGTAGAGTCCATCTTTTGGCTGTTGCACTTGATACTGGTGGAAGTGGAGGGTTCTCAGAATCTTTTGGTTGAACTGTGCAAAAAAATGATTTGGAGACAATTGTAGGGATGCCTCAAAGATATCCAAGCAAGGGAACAAGGGACTGGACAACACTTTCCTGCAGGCCACTGCCTAAAAAGTCCTGAAGATAAAGCAAAAGCAGGAGGGAGGGCACACCTGGTAATTCTTCCAAGCCATTTTACAGTCATTTGGGGGTTTGGAGAGTGTAGTTGTGCTCCAGTTCTTTCCAGAAATTTTATTTCTTGTATGCTGGGAAGGGATGCACCCTGTGTGTGCACCAATTCAAATCCTGGGTTGTCAAATCAAAGTGAAGAACTGTGTCCTGGGACTGGTAGTCTGAGAGAGGCTGTATCTCTGTAGGGGTGATGAAAACTCAGATGTGTCTTTGTAACAGTTTGCTCCTCTGTCCTTCAATATTCGCACAATCGCTCTGAAATGCAGCACAAATAGCACACAGCACCGGGATCCTAAATATGTGCATTTTGACTCTTGTCTTAGAAGCCGTAAGGACAGTTTAGAAAGCGAGAGCTCAGCAGCTATCATTCCTCATGAGCTAATCCGCACGAGACAGCTGGAGAGCGTACACCTGAAATTTAACCAGGAGTCTGGAGCTCTCATTCCCCTCTGTCTAAGGTGAGTGAAGCCCTCCTCCTCCTCCGCTTGCGCTAACATGCCGCTTTTGCCTTGTGGCATTGTTTCACCATACAGACATGCATGCAATGGGTCTTTAAAGGCCAGAGCCGAGATATTTTGCCAAAACACATTAGAAACAGATGATTCTTTGCATGTGTGTTCATCATGGTAAGATTGTTTCTCATTCTTTTTATGTCCTCCAGTGTATTTTGAGTGCTGAAACAGGACAGGGTTAGCATAGGCGTTTTTATTAGTCTAATGCTGGCAACTCTGTGATAAAGAAGGGCTGTCTTTAACATATTCTGTCAAAGAAATCCCTTAAGTGGTTAATTCTGGCTTATGGACTCAGATACAAGTGGTTGTGCAAAGCCTGTTTGCAATCAGTTTATGCATGCAAGTGTATTTTTTAGACAAATTATGTCACTTACATGACTGAAGGAACAAAACATTATGTGCATACTTTACACATTGTCTTTTGAAGGTTCAGGCTCTACATACCACTGTAAGTGATTTTTCTAAGTTTCCACAATTTCAGTCAGCACTATTTTAAAAATACCTCTGGCAAATGTAGTCCTTAACATAAAGGTGAACTGTGGGGTAGAGACAAATGATTGCGGGTGATTGAGTTACATTAGCTTAATGAGTTATGTATGGGTGCTATCAAAGTTAGCAGCAGCAGGTGCATGCTTGCCTGTGGCTGTTGAGAAACCAATGGGATAGTTAACAGGAACATATTTTATTTTACATCACAAACAGGTGAACAGCCTGTCCCGATCAGTTACCACGGCTCAGCTGACCAGCAGTAACTCATCAAGCACCTGTGGCTGTTAGGTGCTGTGTATCTTACCTGAAGGTTCCCCCCTTGCACGTTGGAAGCCATGCATGCATGTCACACATGTTCTAAGCCTAAATACCAGAGTCATGATTTTCCCTGTGGAAAGCACTGAATGAAAAAAATATAAGTGATACCATATATGGTCATGTGTGTATATTTTCTAGGCTTAAGTAATACAGGTTACATTTGTTCAGCACCAGGTCAATGGATTATAGATATTGTCACAGCAGGTAAGTTTGGCCCCACTGATGAGCCTTCTTAGAAATGCATCTTCATATTCCCACATGATGTGGAGTCTGGATTCTCTTCTGCAGTTTTCATCTTACTGAAAGACTGGCAGTCCCCTGCCCTTGCGTATGTCAACGCCTCGTCATGGGGAGAGGCATGCAGTGGGATTTAGATGTATTCTAGTTCTGTAACGAGGCCCTGAGATTAAGGGAAGAGATAAGGGGGGGCTTCTTGCCTCAGATGGAGGCTTGTGACCTGCTTTGTGGAGCAAACCATTCATAAATTCCTGAAAAATTAAGAGTTGCTGCCTTCAAAATGATTTCCCCTGCTGATGGCATAAGCTGTAGTGATGATCTTCATTATTTTCTTGAATGCTGCTCACATCCTCTCAGCTCACACACATACGTTTTATTCTCCAGGGGAAGGCTCTTACATGGACGGCACTTTACATATAAAAGTATTACGGGGGACACAGCAATCACGTTTGTATCAACGGGAGTAGAAGGAGCCTTTGCTACAGAAGAGCACCCCTATGCAGCACACGGACCTTGGTTACAAGTGAGAGAGCCTCCTTCCTTTTTCTCCCCCTTCCTCCTTCACTGTGTCCTAAAAATGATCCTGCTAAGGGTTTATATGGCTTAAAAGCGTAACAAACATGTATTTTGTACTGCAACATTTCTCATAGCTCTTGCATAATATTTTCAGTAATTATGGACTGAAAAAATAATGGTGAACTGTTACTATTTATATTATGTAACTAAAATTGATAAGCAGTGGCTGGAAAGTTCAAAAATCATCTGTGAATACAGTAGTGTCCATTTCCTGGAGTCAGCGAACACTTTAGAGGCTGTATTTACTCTTGATTTCTTCTAGAAAGGAATTTGGGGAGGCAGTGGAATGACCTAAACAAGAATGGAGCCAGGGCGGAAGAGGTAGAAAGCTGTGGGACTGTGATCCTACAGAGCCAAGATCTCAGTTTTACATCATCCCTAATGGGAGAGCAGCACAGAGAGCACAGCTTCTTTCAGTTTTACCTCTTTTCTATACATTCTTTGACAAAAGCTCGTGGTTGCTTGAAGCACCCACACATTTTCTGCACCCAGACTTTTTTCTGTGTCATAGATTTTGCTTGGAAAGTCCCCATCTGCTTGGTGTTGAGGGTCAGCCCTTCAGAGCAGCGATGCACTTAATGATTTGACGGCGTGGTGCTATTCTAACCTTGAATTTCTTCATGGTTATAAACATATTGTGAAAAGAAAAAAGCTTTGGGGAATGTGTTTATACAGAAAAGTCCATGTCTGAGGGGACTGTATGCATGCAGTACGTCTCTGCCTTCACTGTTACTGTGGCATTCCTGCCTCCCCTTCTGTTTTTAAGGCAGGGGGTTATTTTAGCATTGCAGTGTTGCAGTTAACCTTCCAGTGACTTGTTTTCAAGGCATTCCACTGCCTGTATTCATACGTCTGGAGGACATCATACCTTGAAATCTGTACGACTTGTAAAGGAGCTGATCTTGGCTAGAATCATCTTGTGTGTAGGGATTTTCAAAGAGCTCGCGTGCTTTGATTGTACTGACTGGAAAGTGCAACACTCCTATAATGATTAACAACAAACGGTCAGGTTTAAGGGTGGGTCATTTGCTGTTGGTTCCTGTGCTTGCCAACACATGATACACAGGATCTTGTGAGTGTGTTAACTCCAAACATAAGAGTGTTTGTTTGCATTTACATCACATCTCGAAATGTATTGATATGTAGAGTAGTCAGGTAACCTCTAAACAGTGAAAAATGGCAATAATTAGGTCACCATTCAGATATGTAACTAATATTAACCCTTATGAACCTGGTTGCTTCCGTGCCTGTTGGTTTGGTGCTGAAAATTAGGGAGGATTTTTGAGTAGGTGAGAGGGAAAGGTGGAGAATTGCTGGTTTCTGAGCGGTGGGGAGAAGCAAGTTCCCTGGCTTGTCTCCTACGCAAGGTCAACTTATTGGATCTTCTTGTCTGATGTGACCAGCTCTGCTTCTGGCTCCTGCCCCCTGTGATGAGAATGAAGGAGGACAGACTGGGTGGGGGAGGAAGGGAGGCTAAAAGCAGCCTGGGACAAGAGGAGGAGCACCCGGTTGTGTGAGATACACGTGGGAGTGTCTGAGGCTCTTGGCTTAATATGCAACGGGAGGTTTGATCTGTGCTCAGCAGTCCCTTGTGGTGTTGGGAGCGGAGGAGGGAGGTTCATGTGGCTTTGCTTCAGAAGTAAAAGAAGTTGTGGTGCATAAAATTTCCAAGGGGGCGAGCTGTGTTTGGTTTAGTCCCTTGCAGCCTGGGCTGGCCGAGTTGGCAAGCCCCACAAAGCTTTCACAGCAAGGCCCAGAGAGGATTTTCCTCCTCCCTCGCTTGGGACCCCAGGCACAGCGATGAGCTCCGAGGAGAGTTGGCGGCTGAAAGCAGATCGCTGCAATGCAGGGACTTGTTGCAAAGTCAAGTAAATGGAGGGACCGTGGAGAAGAAGAGAGATGGCAGACGTCTCCTTCTGTGGACTTCTTCCCTGTCTTAGGGGAGGAAATAAAAGCCTGAAAAATTCTGGCCTCGACTCGGCAGCAGCCAGAGAGCGACTCCTCTTGAGCCTGAGCTTTGGTACAGTGAAAGCCCAAACCTGCAGACTAAACATAGTACCTCCTGTTTACATCTCATGGGCTGGGGTGGAGCGTGTCCAAGGTGGGACAGGCCAGAGAGCCGCTGCGGAGTCTATCAGCCCCCGCTGCCTGGGCTGAGCAATGAGCTGAGAGTCGCGAGGCTCCACTGGAGGGTTAGCAGATGACAGGAGTTTGGCAGGTCCCAGCACCATTCCTACCAGACAGGTGTCCATATCACCACCGCAGCTGGTACTCGGCGGGAGCTGTTTTAGCAGCCTCAGCAGAAAAGGCCAGGAGTCATTAGACCACGGAGATTGTACGCCCCATTTCTATCAACAGTCTTTCCAGGTCACGTTCAAGGCATGTTAGTAGGGGAAGCTTGTCCTGCTGCTGCCCATGCTCTGGGGATGATTAGATTATTTCATTCTCCAGAGCTGTCAAATTGGCACCTTTCCCAAGTACTTGGATTTTTTTTTTTTCGTTTAAGTAACATTTAATTAGTTCTAAGAAGCTAAATTCTATTAAAGGTCTAAGCATGTCAGGCTGGTTTATTTCTGAACTTATTCCACTGTGTCATGTATTGTTGAATAGGGAAATTGCTTTGACTCAGAAATGTACAAACATATTCAAGAAGTCCTCCTTGTTAACACTAGACTCCTGTTTATATGCTAGTTAATGTGGCAAAGTCTCTGATGTGTAACACTTGCATTAACATTACACATGATCAAAGGCTTTCGCGCTTCTTTCTTCCACTTCCCCTTCCCCCAGTGCCGTGACAGCAGAGCCCCCACACTGCCTCCTAAGCACCTCTCCTCTCCTTTCCAAGGGGTAGATATTCCAGAGGCAGGGAGGAAGGCTGTGCAGGAGGTACCTGGCCCCGTGTTGGAGGGTTAAGGATGCTGATCATGCAGACTCTGACATTAACTGCCTCAGAGTGACATTTGTATTCGTGGTGGAGTGTCCAAGGTTCTTGGTCCAACATCTGAGCTGTGCCAAGCGTGCAATTCATCACAGATCAACCTTGTTTGTCTCTAAATCCTACCTAAAGCAAGGTGAGGTTGTGCCTGTGTTCTCCCTCCCTCCCTCCCTTACTTATGTTCCAGCAGATGATAGAGGCACTGTTGAAATGTGTTACTGATCAAGCCCGTCCCAATAAAGTTGCCTGAGCCTTTAATACATATTAATATTATCCTGGGGTAGTTTGTGTCAAAGCCTGTCAGCATGCATCATCCTTTGGGAATTACCATCATTAAGTCTCCAGTGATGGGAGTCAGGACATGCTTCTGCAAAGCTCCTCTGCTTTTATGTGGAGCTCTCTGCCCGTCTAGCACAAAGCAGACTGTTCTCCCCTCCTACCTTGCTCACCTGGACTGCTTACTCTCCCCAGAGGGGAGAAGGAGGTTTATTTAACACTACCCTTAGATAATTTCTGCTCCTGCTGCTTTAGGCAGTCATTGTTCTAGGGAATAAGATGACACTCAAGTCTTTGATCATGTGCAACGTACATGTTATGCATCAGATATTGCTGCAGACTCTGACATACGAGCCAACACAGTGCAGTAAAAACAAACCTATAGTTAAAGAGTCCTCGTTAACTGCAAAATCTAGCACACAGAATTTAAGAAATATCTCTGCGCTTTAGCCTTGCCCCCGTTACACATGTGTATTTCGATACTGCATTTAATTGAAGGGTCAGACATATATTTTTTACAAAGCAAGCCTGCCTCATTCAGTGCACAGAGATGCAGCGTGTTTGGGGGATGAATCAGGAGTGTGGAGTAAAGTAGAATCCTGCCTATAGGACTTCCACTTTGTTTGTGTAGTGAATGAGGCAAGTAATTTCAGAAAGACCACAACAGTGTCATGGCGAAGCCTGTTAAACGTTGCCTGGAGAATTGGATGCTGTCCCTGCCTCTACTACTCTGGTCTTTCTCAATGCTATTGCCGAGTCTTAAGCTGAAATGTTCTCAGGTGGCAAGTGAGTTTGTGTTCCTTGTTTTCTGGATGGCCAGCTCAAGACCTGAGGTCTGGTCAGTGCTCCCAGCTGCAGGAGGAGGCCGGGAGGAATTCCTCTGCAGGTACCCCTCTACCCTGCAGGGCTGAGTGGGCTGGAAAACAGGCACCTGCAAGAAGTGGGCCTTCAGACTCAGTTTTCTCTTCGCTAATTTCCCCCCGTCTGTTCAGGAAAACCTTCTGCCAGTCATCCTGTGAAGATTAATTCAGTGCTTGCCAAGCATTCCAGCTCCACAGATGAACACCAGAAACAATTTCAGGAAGAGATTAAAATTGGTTCTTGCAGGTCAGGAGAGAGAAAGGATCTCTCTGGGGTAGGGGGTCAGACTGGGAGTTGAAGACCCATGTTCAGCTCCCTGCACTTGCAGATTTTCTCGGTGACTTTGTTAGGTCTCTTAGCTTCTTCTAGCCTCCCTCCCCCATCTGCTGCCTGGAGAGGAGAGGAGAGCTTCCCTGCCTCGCAGAAATGTGAGTCTGAGCACATCAGAGGCTGTGAGAGTGGTAAGGACAGTAAGATTAGATACTTCCAGTGTAATCCATGCTGGCAGTAGTTGGATGCAGCGTACTAAATAAAGGGGAAGAGAGTAGGAGGGAACTGAGAAACAACGTGAATGATAATGAAATGATGACTAATGCTGCATTCAGTGAGCAAAACTATCCTGAGGACTGAGCAGGGCAGAGGTCTTGTGGGAGAAAAACAGCAGGCGATCCTGTGATTACAGATTTGTTTCAGCAGACGTACACTGGGGCCAGATTAGCATGGGGCAGGCAATCCCCGCGCAGCCTTTTCCAAAGTTTTGTATGCCCAATGTTGCTGGTCTCTGAGTGTAGAGGGTTTTTTTCCAGGTAATTTACTCAGTTTCAGAACGAATCCTGTTAGGCAGATGGAGGCTATGGTTCATTTGCGGTTGGCAACCCCTGATTCTCAGCACAAGGTCTGTGTCTCGGTGTGAGCTGAGGAGCTCATGGCGGTGGTGGGGTATTATCCTCCGGCACCAGCCGCTGCTGGAGGACGCTCTTTGCTTGCCTTCTGCGCCAGTAGGTTCGCAACATCCAGCAGACTGTGTATGCTGAGGCTGTGGAAATGGGGTTCTCCTCCAGTCCCCCTGCCCTTTGTGTTGCCTCCAGCTTTGGCCTCTGATCTGCCCTCCATCCTGTTTTTCTGTGTCTGTCTTCCCCTCATCCTGGCCTGTCTCTGCTTTCCTCTCCTCCCCTTCATTCAAGTTGGCAAATTCCTCCTCCTCCTCCACAGGGCCTGACTTCCTGCAGAAACACTGAGAGCACTGGAGAGTTTCCCTGCCTTTAGTCCTGATGTGCCTGGTGCCATAGCAATCCCTCGCCACTGAGAGGAATGATCAGAGGGAAAACTACTCCTTAGCTACCTCTGCCCTGTGTTTGGGGCAGAGCTGCCTTGGTCTGGGACATGCTCTTCAGTACGTTTTTCTGACTTTCTCTGAAAGGCTATGGATGAACAGTGACTTTCAGAGGCGTCTGACCTGGCAAAGCATTTTCATGGTTGGAAAAAAGACTTTCCCTTGACCTTTAGAGCATTTTTTTGCTAATCTTTGTCGCCCTCCTCATAAGGGGTAGTTCTCGTGCTTTGCAACAAAATGATCATATGTATTTGTCAGCACAGTCAAAAAATACTTTTTCCAAAATACGTCTCTGAATTAACTTGATTCCTTTTCCCCTAGAAACCTTTTTAAAAAAATCAAAACTAAGGCATACAGCATGGAAAAATAAGTTGAGGCTTAGGACACCAAGGTCAAACTTCTCATAGAAAATGTTAAATGTGCCTGTAGGCAGGATAGGTACAAGGAAGCTGTGGGAAGCATCCAGCATTCAGGAGCTATCAACATACACTATCTATGCTGGCAGTCGTGGCGGGGGGGATGACTGTGAGCAGGGTCATGGGGGCCGATCCATTCTTTTGGTTTGGCAACCTAAGTGAAAAATCTGGGAAAGAAGATCAGACTGAGCCCAATCTTTAAATATTTTAAGTTTTTCGTGCTGAAACAAAAGCCTTAAAGAGACCAAAAGCTAAAAAAAAAAAATAATCCTTTTGTGTTGAATGAAACCAGAAATAGAAGGTTTTCTTCAATAAAAACAGGAAAAAAAATCTAGTTTTGCAGAACAGAGCTGCAGTTGTTAGAACTTTTGCCTTCTCTAATCAATATTTGAGGGATAAAACACTAACGTAGGATATGAGAAACTCATATTTTATTCCTTTCCTTTTATTTGAACCCCTATTTCTACTCTTGGCTTTATGGGCACCACGACTATAGGGTATTTTGGTTCTTCCTCAGCTTGTCCAATTGGAGCTGTTCCACATCATATAAAACACTGAATTAGTCACAGAGACAGAGAGCACAAGAGAATGACTCTGTTCCAGTAGAGTTAGGACATTCCCCTGGAAATGAGCACATCTGGTTCTTCTCTCTGTTATACCACATGTTAAATCATTTATGCACATTGGCATAATGGCAGCAGCAGAGGTTCAAAGCAACTTTTGAAAGAGCTGCTCTGATGCTTGAGATGCTCGCTCATAAGTGGCAGCTATGGGTTGAGTCCCCCCTTGAAGAGATAGGGGTTGATTTTGGTCTCCCCGAACTTGCGTAGATGTGTTATGCCTAGCATGGTGAGTTAAGGACAACACCCACAAACTGGTTTAGGTTGTGTACACCTACAACCTGCTTTTCTCCAAAGCAGTTTTAGGCATCTACCCCAAGAAAAAAAAATTCAGATTCTTTTGTGTGGCTTCCCCCAAATTCTTGAGCAGGTCTAGGAAATCTAGGCTAAAACTTTTCCGCTAAGTTTATCACCTTCTCCAAACACTCCCAAAAACCATACTGCATTATGCCTTTGTGTTCTTCTTCCTTGCTGCTGAATGAGACACTGGGAGAAACTTACACTCGGGAAGAAATGTCCCGTTAGGTCATCACGATCCTCCCTGTATCAACTCTCCTGCAGCATGTTCTCTAGTACTTTGTCCAGGCTAGTTTTGGATGAGTCAAGTTCTTTCATCCTTCTTAAGCCGACTAACTATCCTGCCACCTAATGCCCCTCCCTTGCTACTCAAAACTACATTTTGGCTACTCTGTGTAGGTTTTCTTCCACCCACTTTGAGCATTCCCCAGAATGCCTGTTCTTCCTTTGCTTTTTCACTCTGAAAGAATTGGTATTGCCTGTTGTCTTGGCTCCTTTGTCAGCCATCTCCCCACCTGAGCCAAACTTTGTGTTCACTCAAAGCAGCCTTGTCTGCAAGATGGATCTCGTCAGGCTGGGTTCTGAGGAGGCCAGGTCCCCTGGATCAACCTTGTAGTTGGGAATGTCATGGAGAGATCCCACAAGGTCAAACTCTTCCAGCGTCATCGTATACTTCCTCTTCTGGGATTGTAACATCGTGGTGTGAAGCAATAGGGTCCCTGAGGCATCTGTGAGTGGATGTTTTTCCTTCACAAGGAGGTTTGTGAATCGCCTGGAAGAGCAACAGTGGAATTTCCCATCAAAGGTGTTTGTTGCTGGTACTGGTACCTTTGAGGCTGTAATTGAGAGCTGTGGTGGTTTCAGGCAGCAAGGTGGCTTCTTCAGACGGTGTCAGGGCTGGGCATGGTGTGGAAAGGTGCAGTGACGAGGCCTCTGCCCTGAACCACTGAAGAGTCAAAGCAAAGCACCCCAAAGAAGGCCAATCTGAGGGGACAGCAGAGAGGTGGGCAGGGGGATGCTTGTGGCGCAAAGCATGATTCACCAGGGGAGTTTATCCGTAGTGTTTAGATTCAGTGGGAAATGCTGATGCGCTTTAGCTTCACTTTTTGCTGTGCTGTCGACAGGAGTTAAGCTGAAACATTTTTAGGGCAAAGGGCTCCTACAAGCTGCTGGATGTTTGCAGATGCAACAGATGACATGTGGCTTAGGGTACAACTGCTCCACCCATTCCAGGCATAGCACCTGGATGGATGAACAGTTTCTTAGAAGGGTTGGTATGGTTCCATAGGGGTTTATTGCAATGCATCCCCACCTTCTCTGGCTGAGCTGTACAACCCAGCTCTGTACTAAGTCCAGAACTAATAAAACATGGTTT
Organism: Chionis minor; assembly: GCA_013398295.1. Taxonomy (NCBI): domain Eukaryota; kingdom Metazoa; phylum Chordata; class Aves; order Charadriiformes; family Chionidae; genus Chionis; species Chionis minor. Next base: position 337,656 of record VZSF01001816.1, read on the forward strand.
CCTTTCTTTGACAAACCTGCTAGAAAAGCAAGTGTCAGTGTTTAATGCAAACAAAGCACTAGGGCAAAGTGTGGGATTGTTTGGTTTGTTTCTAGGTAGGCAAGAAAATTGGGTATTATCAGTAAAAGCACCCCTGCTTAGTTGTCACTGGGCCAATTGCTTGTGTCTTGCCCTGGACAAAACATGGTTCCTGAAGTTGGACAGAGCTGCAGTTTGATTCCTGGCTCAGCTTCTGAGGGTCTTCCTTGATCAAAGACTTGCCAGCTGTGCCAGGCTTGCGACATTGGTGTGACCTCTGGCACCAGCCAGCCTTTCCTGAGCTGAGAACTTCAAGCCCTCATGGTAGGGTTGTAGCCTATAGTGAGAGATGGGGTGTTAATTCTAGGGTGGTACCTATAAGCTGACTGTAAAGTCTTTAATGTTCTACTAAGCACCGGTTGCTTTCAAAGTCAGCTGAACTCATCTGGAGCCCCATGACCTTGCGTACATTTTTAGATCTCGCCTGTTTTCATACACTTGCAGCCACATACCTGTAACCAGTCACGATACAGGTTTCTCAACTATCTGCGGGTATGAAAGCTTCAACGCTGAAAGCTTCAACACAAGCTCCTTCAGTTGACCCGTAGGTAAGCCCTGTAGGTAAGAAGTAGGTTCCAGCAAGCTCAGGTGAGACTTGCCACGAGAGGGAGACATCATGCACGCAGCCCATGTGTTCCCTGAACACATCCACCTGAACAGGACGGCCTAGCCTGGTATTTTGTAACGTGTCTGGACACATGCAGCTGTTGGTGAAGTAGTGAGAACCCAAGCTTCGGACTTCAGTTGTGCGGTAGGTACGTGTGATAGAAAACAGGGACTTACCTTTCGGCTAGTCATCGTCTTCCAAGCATCTGCAGCATGACTAACAGCCGCAACGAACAGAGAAAATGGAATCTAGATCTGTTAGCAATGGGATACTACGTGTCTGGGCCTCTCTGGGTCAGGTCAGGGAGATCCTGGTGCGAGCAGGACCGTGCAGCACCGAGGGAGATGTTTCAGATACCCGCAGCTAGCTGGTGAGGCCGTTCCCTGTTCCTACTGCAAACAGCCATGACAAAGGCTGAGCTACACCCTGTAACCAGCTTCGGCAGGCTGGGTCGGTGGGAGTGTTTGCACAGAGCTGTGAAAACACGGTGCCGCAAGTGCCCGACAGCTGCGGCACCCGGGACGCCCGCCACCGCTCGGGTAGAGCTCCTTTGCTTCCTCAAAACCAGCCGAGAGATTTCATGGGAGAAAGGGCCTGTTCAGTGCGCATGGGACGGCTTCGTTTGCCCGCCAGATTGTGTCGGCTTTTCCCATGGCTGCAGCACAACAGTGGGCTCTGTTTTCCTTTGGGAAGGGAATAAGCTGCTTCATCATTGTGATCTCTGTGCACTGTCCTGTTGATAAGATCATTTAACAGCATTGGAGGAAAACTCTAGATTCAGGTCTGAAATATAAAGTGAACAGGGCCTATTTGTTTAATTTGAGCTTCTAAGGTTTTAAGTCCCAGAGGAAATTAAATTAGGTGCCTAGAGCAATGGCAGTCTGTCATGTTTATTTGCTGGGAATGTCACCTTTAATATCATGCACATATAACGTGTGTGTGTTAATGTAATGGGGTATCATACTGTGCAGGAGCAGGCATGCTACAAGAACTGGAAACCTGAAATATTGGGAGTGAGGGAAGCTGAGACGGGATTGGATTTATTCTCATCCTTTTCCGTAGGAGCAAAAACTCACTCACCAGCATGATGGTGGTTTTTCGGATTGCAGGTGAGGATGGCAGCCTCGTCTTGGGCTACTTCTAAGAGGAGAAATCTTGTCTAGATGTGAATCCAGGGTGACAGTGCTTCTTGCTTCAAACCCCTCTTCAGCAGTTGCTGTACTGCCTTCCCCCTGCATCCTCGGGAGAGCTTGAATGCCAGGTTCCTGTGCCGACGGCCATGGATACTTGTACATTCTCTACTGTCTGCTTTGGAGACTCTCTTCTCCGCGAAGGAGAACAGCTCTCCCCATCAGCGTGGGGTAGTAGGGTTTGGGGTGGGTTTTACTGACTCAGGCTGTTAAGGACAGACTCTGAGTGACACACGGTTTGAATGTCACTGCAGCAGTTTGTCGTTGCAGCCTGTGACGCCTGCCCTCCACCAAAGTTAACTGTCTGTGCAGGGCTCGCAGAATGGCACTGCGATCTTTCCTCAGCGTGCTGCTTAGAGGAGGCTGCCATTGCTTCAGCCCCACAAACGTGGTCCACGAGACCAATAAGCTGCGGACTCCTGTCCCACTCCACTCGTCAGACCCTTTAGGGAGCCAGTTCAGCTCACTAAATCAGTGGAATTGGGTTTTTTTTCCCAGCTGGATTACCAAAACTCACTGAGAGGGGCCAGTGAGCTGCAGACAGGCTCAGCCACTGCAAGGGGTTGCACCCCAGGTCAGTCCTAGTGACAGTGCTCCACATAGCTTTGTCCCCCCTCTGGGAGACTGTGGCTTAGCTGGGACCTGACCTGTCCCCCTTCGCTCTCTCCACCCTTTGCTGTTTACCCCTGCACACTGTGTCTTGTTTTCCTCCAGCCTGAGAGCAGCTGGCTGCCTTGCACACGTGGTTCCCATTTCTGTCCTGCCTCTGGCACCTTGGGAGCGCCCAGGGGTCTTCCTGCTGCGCTTGTCTTCTAGTCCCCCTGCCAAAGCTCCAGCTTCTCATTCCTGCTCTCTCACCCATCCCAACCTCTGGCATTTTTGCTCATCCGTGGATGGCTGCATATTCATTTCCTCCTTGCCTGATCGCTGTGAATACCAATTCCTCCTCCTTTTTCCGGCTGCTCTGTAGATTTTGATGTCTGCCAAATTGCTTTCATTCCCTCACCCCGTTGCAGGCTGCACCTCCGCAGAAACCGATCTGCTCCGTGCAGAGCCCCAGCTCCCCACCCAGCTCTTCCTTCTGAGCTGAGCGATCGGGTTGCCCTCCTGCCTCCGACACGGACAGACGACTTCCTCCTCCTGCAAACAGTCAACAAACGAGTGTCTCCAGTTCAACAGGCAGAATAGTTACAGGCTCCTGCAAGGAGACTGCAGTAGTTTGCGCTGGTACTGCGTGTTTCAGTGCAATGTTTCTCAGCTTGCCAGTCTGCGGACTGGTGCCAGGTTGCAGAGTCCTGTCCAAAGCACCAAGCTCCTGGCTCCTAGCTGAAGCAGGGTTTTTTCAGGCTCGAGGTATGATCAGAGAGGCCTGATGGAGGTGACTGCATCCATGCTGAGCAGCTCGGTCATAAACCCTGGCCTGGAGCCTGCTGCAGGTTAAAGCTAAGTGAAGAGGGGAATGTGGTGGAGAGGGGAGGTCGCAGTTCCCTCATCCCCTGGGAAGTCTGTGTGCAATGGCAGCAGGGTGGCAAGGTTGAAGGAGAGAGAACTGCAGACACCTGGTAGCTCTCGGATCTGAATTTGGTGTTTTCAGATCTCATTCCAACCAAAGGAAGAAAGGCAGATCACAGTCTTCCCTTTCTCTTTCTATGCAATAGCCCTGCTTGTGTGTTACAAAAATGGAGCCCAGAGGGTTCTGCTTGCCAAACAGCCCATGGCATCCTGATGATCACTCGCTCCCCACTGATGTTAATGGCACCAAGGAGCTAGCGGGCGTGGAAGGTGGCTTCCTACATGGAGGTAGGACAGCCTGTCTGTCCCTCTCCTAGACGGGAGCTGGACGGCACAGCAGAGAGCAGCGGAGCTGGGCACTTAGCTCTGTCAGTGTTTGATGCTGGAGCGGTCCCTTCTCTAGGAATGAGCACGGAGCTCATGGCTGGGGAGAACAGGGAAAGAGAAGGGCGAGAAAGAGGCCATGGGGATGGTGGTTGCTTCAGGATGGAAAGCAATGCCAGAGACAGGGGAACGGGTGGAGCAAAGGAAGGAAAGGAGGAGCAGGGGGGAAGAAACAAACCTGTCAGCTGAAATGGGAATAATCTGCTGGATACCGCTGCAACCTAACTCCCAGGAATGCCGCTCCAACACCCCCTCACCGCGTGGGGATGTTTGCCTGGTCCCACACTGCCGTCTCTGCTCCTCTGCCAAGCCAGCTGGCCTGCCTGGAGCTCTGGCCTTTACGGCTGTTGTGAAGAGAGGCAGGACGTGTTTGCTTTTGGCTATCGCATGCTTTTTTAAAGAGGATGGCAGTTCCTCCCCTTGCATTCCCAGGGCTGCTTTCCCCCTCAGTGTCTCTGGTTTGTGTGACTTGGGGGGCTCCATGGAACTGAGGTCGTGGCCCTCAGCTGGGAATTTTGCCTCATTGGCAGCCGCTTTCCTGGGCCTCTTTGTGCTTGCCAGCCTGGCTTTGAGATGAGCCAGAAGCTTTCCCGGCATGGGCACGTGCGATCCAACATGCAGGTGCCCAGCGTGGGCACCTCTGGGAGCACCCCCCATAGCCAGCACCTGGTTGATCAGAACGATGTGCTGCACTCAGGTCAGAGTCCTCCCCATGCCCAGAGCACCGGCTCTGTACAGGTCTCAGGCTCTCCCTGCACTTCTGTTTCCTGATTAAACTGTAAGTTTAACTTCAATGGATCAGATGAAAGCGACTCTTGTCTCCCACTGTCTCTCCAACAGTTGTTATCTTGACCCCTTTTCCTCCTTCCCCACTCTGTCTGTCTAAAGCCGAACCTCTAATTTTAGACTGAGGAAGATAATTGAGGGTCAAAAAAGATTGCTGTATAATTTTAACATTTTTTTGCAGTGGTTGGGGTGGGAGGCAAAGTTAGGAGCTCCTTGCCCTCAAACCTTTGTATTACGGGAAAGAAGGATATGAGGGAAGGAGTGAGCCGGTACAGTCTACTCTCCGCAGAAGTCATTCTGTTTCTTGGCAATTAACTAAAACCAGGTGTGTGAAGGCATAAACTGCTGTATTTCCTTTGCAGATCCTATTGACTGAAGAGTTTGTAGAGAGAATGCTGGAAGACTTAGAAGATCTGAACTCTCCAGAGGAAGTAAGGCTGCGTCATTCCCGTATCGCCCATGCACTGTCCCAGGGAGCTCAGCCCGTCCTGCAGCTTGCGTTTGATCCTCCCCTCAGCTCGCAGGCTGCAGCCCTGCCCCGTAGACTTGAGGCCTTGCTAAACCTTCACATCTGCTGTGAACTAAGGCACTGAGATAAGGGATTGCAAGAAATACAGGGCAGGGATGGGTATTAAGGGACACTCTGCATTTCCTTTCCACCGGCATCTTTCCCAATGTGGTATCTGAGCGCCCCTGGACCAGGTGATGGGGTTTCTTCCCTGCCATAGTGTCCTGAGCAGCAGCAGCTCCAGGCACATCACCTTCCCCGCTTTCAGAAAGGCTGCGAGTGGTGGCGGCACATTTACTGCTGAACAACCTGTTGTAGGTGCCTCCTCTTTTGGGTTTGGGGAGCAGATGGGGGTTTTTCACATCTGCTACTTGGCCTTCACCTGCTGCCCCTGCACAGTGTGCAAAGGACCATCACCAGCCTGGAAGCGTTATAGCAGCAGCCAAGGGAGCATTATAAAGCTTTGCTTTTCGGTGCTAAACTTCCTCCTGCCATGTGATCTCTTCCTGGGGAACATTTAACACCCTGTCTCCCATGCATGCCATATAAATATTCTGCTTGACTTCAAAGAGCAGTGGCAGAAATGACATGTAATATTTTTAATCCCATTTTTTGCAGCTCCCTGCAGACTCTAAAGAAACTTTCCTTGGCTTGTAGAGCCGCCCTCCCATCCCTCGCCCTGCTCCCCTCCCCCCAGGAAAATCTCAGGGCTCTAATTGTTTAATCCAGAGTTGATTTAATGCCAGGGTGTTCTTCACCGTGTGAGTGAGGGGAGCATAGTGCTGGCTGTGCAGTGACTTTCAGGCCAGCTTTTAGCCAGTTAAATCTAATCCAAAGCTTGTTTTTGCTAGCGACATGGAAGCCCAGGAGCACTTTGGTTTGAAGGCCCTTTAGTTAGGGCTTTGGACAGCTCATGTTCCTTCGCTCTCTGCTGACGGGCAGAGGCAATGGGCATGGCAGCTCCTGGCACAGCGACCAGCCACTCGGTTCTGAGTTACTGTGACTTTGCTAAATTAAAAAGTGAAAAACAAACAAATGCAAAGGAGGACTTCTCCAAGAGGATTGCTTTGGAACCACTCCTGTTTATAAAAAGGAAAATACTTGAGATGAAATGTGATCTTTCAGCATCCAGATTCCTCCAAGGATTTGTAACTCGCAGGATCCCAGTTTGGGCCAACTGAAGGCGTTCCTCCGCAGCACTGGCTCTTGCTGATGATATTCATGCGGTAGAACAAAGCACTGCAAGGAGACTCTTTCCTTTGCTGCATAAAGAGCCACCTGTGTTAAGTGAAATTAAGATCTGTCTGAGTGTCTTTAGCATGTTTTTCACGTACCCATGACACTGAACTGAGAAGAATCCCCTGGGCAGTCTAGGGCCACTAGATTATATGGTACAAGCTATACGCAGGGCTTGAGTTTAAAGAAAAACAACCATAAGTGGGCCACGGGCTGTTTATGTTTCCTAGAGGAGAAAGAGTGGGACTTTATGGTAGCCACCATCCTGAAGGGTCCTCCTGCCATGGGTCTGAAGCGCCAGCCCGGCATACCAAGGTCAATGGTTACCAACTGCAGGTTACCTTTGTACATGGCTGCAAGCAGACCCAGGTCAGGAGCAAATTCCTGTTAGACACCCCCTTGCTGTGGAGCAGGCAGCTGAAGGGGATCTCCTTTAGCAGGAACCTGCCACTGAGTGTGTGTTAATGTCCTTCAGAAGAGAGGCACTCACAGGAAGAAAGACAAGTAATTAGGTAAAGATGGATGATTCGCAGGTCACTGTTGCCTTGCACCAACTCTCTAATTCACGTAGTCCCTAGGAAGGTTACCACACTGCTGGCCTTGGTCTGAGGACTCTCCTAGGAGAGGACCACCATATCTGTAACCATTCTGAATTGTCACTGGTGGTGTGGGATCCCAGTGAGATTTCTTCCTGGGGGTCCCGTCAGGGTGTCAGGCAGTGCTACACTCTGGGCACAGCAGAGCCTTAAAAACAAAATTATCTTGCAAACTGGCTTCCAGAGCTGTCCCCGTTGGGTTTTGGACCCTCAGTCTGGGTGCTGGGATTGCGTGAAATGCTTGTCCAGAACTGGTTGCCATCCAGCTGTGGGGCAGATCTGTAGTCCAAGAGATTCCACCCCCCACCTTCCACAAGCCCCTACAGAGAGCTGTTTTTGAGAGATCTGTGTGAATGCATGGGCCCTGGTCAAAGGTGGGTGTCAGAAGGGTTGGTGGTAAGGTCCTTGGTCTAGCACAGTCATGGTGGGGGTCAGAGATGTTGGGGTGACTTCCCAGCCTGAGGCGAGATGCCTTGGAGCAGTGTCAGGAAGGGACCAGTGCATTTGCCTTGTTTGGGAAACATTGGCCAGAGACAGTGCTGTGTAAACCAGACTGGGGCAAAAAATCTCCGTTCCCCCTGCTTCCATCAATGTTTGCAAAACAGCCTGAGCAGCCGAGCGCCTGTGTGAATGTGAGGCATTGTACAGGCACTCTGCAAAGCCTTTGCACCAGAGAAGGGCAGGGCTGCAGCATGCTGGCTCCCCCAAGCCAGGATGGCACAGTTTGCCCTCCCAGAGGTGATGGCTGTTTGCAAGCCATGCTATCTCGCTTCCCTCCCACCCTGCTCATGCGACTGTTTGAAAGCTGCCATAAGTCTCCCTGTAAAGCAAACGGGGGGCTCTGAGGGCCGGGGTAGATGAAAGGAAAGGGATATGGTCAGGTAGGAGGGGTGATACTTGTGCTGCAAATGTTCAAAGAGGTTGGGGAGGGGAAATGGTGTTGGGGGCAGAAACCCTCCAGAATCCATCTGATGAAATAAACAGTGTTTGGCCTGAAATGTCAGAACTTTACTTTGGCAGCTGAGGCACAGGCCACATTATCTAATGTCCACTGCTGTCCAAAACATACTGATGGGGAAATGTTTTCTTAGTGGCCTCTTGTTTCAAAAAATAATAATAACATGGGGCTGCCTGCCTTTGCAAGGATTTTGTTTTTTCTGTGCAGGTTGCAGCGATATACATTAAGTGGTTCTCTTTACTGTCTTACAGTTTAAACTTCCAAAGGAGTACAGCTGGCCTGAAAAGAAACTGAAAGTTTCCATCTTGCCAGATGCTGTGTTCGACAACCCGCTGCATTAGAGCTGAATTACACCCTTCTAACAACTGGGAGAGCCAAGTTACTGTCCATTACCCAGTGACTCACAGGATAATTAATGCAGTAAAAACTCTGCCTGCAAATAAAAGAGTTTGCTGCACAACCACTGCAAACAGAAGAGGAGCTACTCAGCACCAGCCCAGACCGAACTGAGCCCTTTCCTTTATCCTTCCCAAGGCTGAGCTCTCTGGGAACAGCCTGCGTATGTGTGAGTGCGAGTGAGAAATATTTAACTATGAAAATTAGTAGTAAGAATCCTTTCTCTCTCCTAGCTACAGAACTCCCCTCTGCCTTAGCCCAGGGTGTAGACGCTCTGCACGCCTGTATTTACACATGCATTTCTGCCAGGTGCGAGCCTATAATCCATGGATTAAATGTTCTTTACGTGACTCTGGAGTCCTTTTGTTAGCCAAACTTTTACTGACTGCAGAACTGTTCTTCCATGTGCTTTTTTTTTTTTTCTGTTCAGAAACGGAATGGTATTTCCCCTGTTTAAAGGAGGCCAAAAGCTCACATGCTTGAAGCTGAACAGATTTAAAGATGAACTTTCTAGTTCAGTCAAGAAAAACAAACCCAGATCCTCCCTGCCCTCAAATTAGGCATGTTTTAAGTGTTGGTCTTGGTGCTATTAGCTATGGTATCGCTGCAAACAGAGGCAACTTTATTCTTGCGCATCCTGTCCTTGTGCCTGAACCCCAGGGAAGGTCGCAACCTCTGGTTTTGCACAAGCAGGAGGAAGAAAGCTACCGGGGCGGGGGAGATCTCCTGTTTACAGTGTGTTTATCTTTAAAGAGATACTGTCAAGTATTTTTTCCTTGCTATTGTACAGAATTTGAGAAGCTAGAAAGGACCATTTGTTCACAGGGACAACTTCAGCAGCTCTGCAGGATCCAGAGGGCTGCTTGAAAGCGTATGAAATGGAGATCTCCACTGCCCTGGCATAGCAGAGAGGAGACTCGGCCTCAATAGAGCTAACTATTCTCCCTGTTCCAGCAGGGTTGTGCCCTAGTGCAGCTCCATTTTCTACTCTAGCCTCGCTGTGGTGACTCTTGTTGTTGCTGACGTCCTTCCTTTCAGATGGATTTGAACTGTAAAGCATCAAAATCAGTTTGAAAAGGCCCTCTCTGTAGATCCCTGTGGCTTCCGCCTCGGAGCAAACGTGGTGTGCAGAGAAGACGGTCTCTGCAGGGTCAGGTTGTGTCTCTGCATCGAGATGCTGGCCCCTGTGGATACGCTGCAGCAAACCACCGCAGGCTTTACCTCCTGCTGCTGTTGCAGGTTGTTTCTGATGCATATTCCCCAGCCTTCCCCTGCCCATTGTCTTTTGGTGACAACTCTTCACTCCTTGTCAGGGGAGGTGCAGCTTTCCTTCCACCCCTTTCTGCCTACAAGCTAACTTGGTGATATATGCGCAATTGCTGTGTGATCGTAATACAAGTACAACAAAAGCTTTTAACACTTAACTCCCCTGATCAAACAGCAAAGTCCAGGAGGCCTCGCAGTACCCCAGGGTTGGTTTTCTGTTTGTTTTCTGATTTAATTTCTTCCTGGCACAGTCAGCTTTGATGTTTTTTGCATATATTTGAGGCTGGTTAATGTTGGTCAACAAGCAGAGCTAGGAGCCGCAAAGCTTTCCTTGGACTTGCTACAGAATTCCTCTGTGGCCTCAGGCAAGTCACTCAATGTCTGTCTACGCAGAGAGGGTGATTATTGACTAGAGAGGGCTGTAGGACCTACCGAAGCATGCCAGGGTTTGCAGGGGAGGGCGTGCTTTGTGTACAAAGTAGTATTTGTATTATTATAATTGTTGTTATATTATAATTTAAGGCAGGCCAAATGCAGGGTCCAACACTGCTCAGCAGAACCTTCCTTTCTGCAAAGCTACGAAAGCAATTTACATGTAAATGAGTTTGTCATTTTGTCTGAACTCAGAGGATCATCTTAAAATCCTGCTGTGAAAGAACAAACTTTCAGATATCTGCATGTGCCAGCCAGAGTGATTTCTGTGCTGTGACAGACTGCATTCATCCGTGGGATCTCTTGGCCAGTTTTCATTGTCCTGGTTAGCACTAAGCATCCCTTCTGCACTGTAGATGTGTATGCAGGGGACAGCGTGGGTGAGAAAGCGGCATGAAAATGTGCCAGTCCAGCTTCAAAAATGACGTGCCCAAGTGTCCCACCGCAAGATAATGAACAAACAGATGATTGTGGCAGTCGGGAAAAAGGCAAGGGCAGCGACTACAGTTTTGTCCCAAAGCCATCCGCCAACAGTAGCCCATGGACTGCTCTCACACGAGCTTGCTGGGGGTGCCTGCAGCAGAGCTGGCCCGTTGCCACGATGCTGGCTGCTCTTCCTTGTTTCCAGATGCTAGCTCTCATTAAAAGGAGCTTAAAATCCACATCTTAGTGGAGAAGGGACATTTGGAAGGTCAATTGTTGCTGTTCCTGCAGAGATCAGCACAGGGCAGAGAGAAGTCCATCAGACCCTCTCTGGGCTCTGACACACATCTGGAAAGCTTAGGACCCCCTGCCCTATGAACTCTTTGAGCCTTCGCAGCAGGGATGCGGTGCTGTACGCAAGGAGAGCACCTTCTCCGGGCTGGCTTGTGCTCCAGCGCTGCCTTTCTCGTGTGTACGTTTTCCTCACCATATTTACTCTCATCAGACGCTCTGGGTTGGGTTTTCATTGACTTCAGAGGGAGCAAGCTGAATGCATTTGAAAATCCACCCAGTATCCTTGTGTGTGTGTATTTTTGTTCCATGTCATGTATTTATATATAGTTCTGTGTATTTGAGTTACGAACAGGTGGCATGCCAGAAATCTCTATTTCTGAGACACTTTCTCACAGATCTTTGCTGGTAGCCAGATAACAATTGAGGGGAAGGTTTGAAGGGAAGGAAATGAAATCTTCCTATTTAGTTAAGGGGAGAAATATTAGACAAATAACTGCTAAAATAGAAATCTCTGTCTTATTGTTGGACCAACAGAGAGAAACTGGTGAAAGTCAGCCCTTAAGCCCCGAGGTCATGTCGCTGCCTCTCAGCAGTTATCTAAGGATAAGAAAGTTGCACATTACTCAGTATCATAAAGAGCTGTGCGCCCTTAGGACCTCCCCTCCACTGATTCACATCAAGTTCGCAACCGCGCCAAAGGCTTATTCATTGGCAAGTAAATGAGATCTCGAGTTTGGATATTTTCATCGTGGGGAAAGAGGACATGCCTGTGTGTGTAGGAAATGGAAAAGAAACCTTTGTATTTTAGTGAGCAAGTAGTTTGAAAAAGGGAAATGCATCAGTGTTAATAAACGCCACAGTATTTTTCTAGCCCAAACCTGCTGAGATGCTAGGTCCGCTGGTGCTGATTTTTTCTAGATTGTATAGAAGGTCTGAAGCAGGATTCTATGAAACCAAAACCTGAGAGGCTTGTGTTGGCTGGAGACAGTGATTTGGATGGAAGTGAGCACAGTTTAGAAGCAGCAAGTATGGGTTTTCTCCCTCCTGGAGAAATTTTGTGATGCAGATTGATAGGGGTATTTCCAAATATGAAGAGCCTTGTGACAGACCCGCAATGCCTTGAAAATCTGACATGTGACGGCAATTCTGAAACAAGAGAAGTCTCAAACCCTGGACTACTCTCCCTCCCAACTCGTGATTAAAAACAGGAGGGAGGAATGTATAGTTTCAATATTAAAGTATGTGGGATACGATCTGAGCAGAGCAGTCAGTCTTACAGCTGGTGTGACCTACAGTGATATTTTCAGTGGCTTAGATAGGTGGTGCCTGCTGTGTATAACGTCTTTGAGGATGGTGATATATTGGTTTTACTGTACATAGATTTGCCAGCAGTGATTTGAAATTATATTCTTAAGCTCTTCACTTCAAATTTTCAGTTGCTCTTGGATGGCTTTTGAAATGACACCATCGGGTCATCAAATGGTCTTTGAAGAAGTGGGGGTTGTGTTGTTTTTCATCTGCGACCAGTAGAAATATTTAGGGGATGTAGCTTTTGAAAAAAAAAACCAGTTGAAAGTGATGCTTGGCTTGGAGGGGGCAGATTGCTAGGGAGAGGTTGCGTGGTGGGGGGAGCAGGTTAGCAGCCTCCCTCCTTGTCCAAGGAGGGTTGTCCAAGGTAGCGCAGTCTTTATGCATCTCAGGCGCTGCAAGGAGAGCCAGAAACCAAAGTGAGAACCATCAGGGCCTCAGCACAGCACGGGGTCCCTGCAGGCAAGTCCGCATGTCTGTGGTAGGGCCCGCTGAGGTCCTGCCTGGGTGCGAGCAGCCCCTGTTCACACGCTGGCCTGTACCTGCTGCTGATGGTAGAGACTGCAAAGGGCTGCGTTAGCTGCATATGAGGTTGAGTCAAAGATGGGGAGTGGCAATGTGGCTGCTTCAGTCTCATTTCTTATTTTAATTAGTGGGGAGTGCGAAGTGGAGCGTGTGCTCCGCTGCCCCTCATGAGAACCTCCAGGCTGGTCACTGAGCATTCAAATATGAACGCCCACCGCTTTGTCAAGTGTCCTCCCAGCTCCTCACAAAAACCTTTCTCAGATGCTTCACTGGAAGATGTTTGGCTGACTGCACGCGTTGTAGGACACTGGGTTAGACGACAGCTCAGCATGGGATCGTGGCTGCTCGGCTGCTTATCTGTCCTAATGACTACTCCCTCCTCCTTGGTAGGCGTCCGTAGCCCATGCCCCGCTTTGCTGGCTTATATCTCGCCGGGGCACAACAGCGTCATGTCAGGTGGGGAGAAGAGATCTGCAGATCTTCAGGCCAGAGAAAACCCTTAGACCCATGTGTCTGATTTTCCCCTAGCCCAGGGCACAGCCTTGCACCCTGTGGCTTCTTTGCATGAAGTCTTGGGTGGGCTTTGGCCCCTGCGCCATTGCTGCCAGATGAGGAGGGAGTGCAGCACCACGAGAGTCCTTCCACCTCCCGAGGATTTGATCCTCTACGTAACTGCCCTCTGTTTAGAGTATATATTGTGCCTTAATTCTCCCTGTGAGTGAAGCTGCAAGGGCAGATGAATTGTTGAGCAACCAGGAGTCCCTTTCTGTGCATCTGTCCCTATCGATAAACGCCAGCCTGCGCAGCAGCCAAACTGTATCCAAAACAATCTCAAAATGCATGTTTGCCGGTGGGGTTCACCTCCCAAGGTTTTAAAGCTGGATTTAGGTCTCTGGGACCATGGCAGTTTTTAATGAGCATGGTAGCAACCTACTATTTTTATAACATTTTTTCTGTTGTGCAGTGTCTGCTTGTTCTCTTTTATTTTTTAAAAAAATTCTTTGTGTTCGACATGAGTCCAAAATTTCAAACGGAGAATAAGCCTGAGGTTGCAAATGTGTTTTAAACCCAGCCCCACGTCGACCTGTCTCTCAGGCAGTGAACCTGTCGTGTATTGCGCTTCACCACCTCTTCATTTTTACTGTGATTCTGTTCTCCCTGAAATCGCTGACAGACCATAAAATCACCATAAGCGGCATATCAGTTCAGAAACATCATTTCTAGTCTGCCGTGAAGGTAGCCCCTTCCCTTTCACTCCCTGAAAGACCCCGGCATCGTTCACTGTTCAGCTCGTTAAGGGCCCTGATCGCAGGAGAGGAAGATCAGCCCAAAAAGGGCTTCACATGGCAGATGTGGCTGGCCGGAGCCTGGTTGTTTTTAAACTGTCCTGATGCTGTGTCTCCCCTCTTCTGAAAGGGGAAGAGAGAGAGAGAGAGAGAGAAAAAAACCCCAACCTCAAAAAGCCAGAGGAAAATTTCCTGCTGATTGTTGTGTTTTGCAAACACTGCTCTTTTCTCTCGCCCTCTCCCTCCGCTCCCGGCGAGGCTGGAGATGAAAATGGCTCCTTTGTTCCTTTCCCTGGGGCCCAACTGCAGCGAAAGTGCGGCTCCGGAAACCCTCCGCTGCACGAGCGGCGAGGGTGGGAGGGACCGAGCTGTCGCCGTGTGCGGTAGGTCCTACATAAACACGGCATGTGTCGACAATGCCGCAGGCAGGATGGGCGCAGAAGGACTTTGCGGTGCTGGCGACGAAGCTCCTGTGCCGTTCCTCCTGCAGCAGCGAGCGGGCTGTGAAACCCAGAGGAAGGGGAGGCCGGTGCGAGTGGCCGTGTCACCCTGGCAGTGACTGGTCATGGGCTGGGGGCTCCGGGCGCTTTTGTTCTCGGCTTTAGGCTTTTCCCCCCAGCAGCAATTTGCAGCCCCGTGCAAGCAGCCAGCATCCCACTGGGGGGTTGTGCCGATGCCCTGGCCCCTGCACCGGGATGCTCCTTGCATCCATCCAGCCCTGGAGTGTCCCGGTGCTCCACGTTTGGCCGCGGTCACACTCCAAACCCAAGTTCAGTCATTCAAAACCCTTCTCTTACCTAGCCCAGGTTGGACACGCCGGCTTTTCCCTTTTTTAAAAGGGATGGAGGTTTTGCTGCGCTGGGGACGCTACTTGTTTTGCGTGCTGGATGGTTTCTGCAAAACCTGGAGCAGAGGCAAGCTTCCCGGGGCCAGGGACACGGCGGGGGGAGTGACCGGGACCACAGCAATCCCTGGCCGCTGGGGCTGCCCTCACAGCCTGGAGGTGAACCTTTCTGCGGTTCACCCGTGTGTGTGTGCGTGTGCGAGTGTGTGCGGTCTGCGTGCGTGGGGTCACGTCGTGCGAGGAGCCTGAGGACGCTACCCATGGGGCTGGAAAGAGCCCACGTTTCTGCAGCCGGTGTATCAGTACCTTGTAGATGGCCTTTCTTCCCCCTCCCCTCCTCCTCTTTTTTTTTTTTTTTTTTAATAAAAGACAAAAAACAAATGGAAAGCTAAACTAGCAGAGGTTTTTAAATATTTTATATTAGTTTCTAATGTAAATTCTTACATTGTTATTGCAGTGCTGGGTGTGTTTCGCCTGCACGTGACTTTTTGTAATATTTTTGTGAATCACTAAACGTTTTTTTCCTCCCGTGTATTCTAAGTGCATTAAACGTCTTTGCAGAATTGTCAGTGTCCTTCACTGCGGGCAACTCGGTGGGACCGCCTGCCTCTCGCTCGGCCCCCCGGCTGCCTCGGCAGCCCCTTCCCCTCCGCCCTTCTTCGGCAGCATCTTCTCCCCGGGGCAGCGGGGTCTCTCACGGACCTTCCCAGCGCAGGCGTGGGAGAGAAATCTTCCTTTTCCCAAAAAGAACTCAGCAAAACGGCCGGTCCCGAGCCCTGCCAGGTGCAGGATCCTCCACAAGCATCTGGTGGTGAAATCCCTTGAGCCGGGGCAGCCTGAGCGCCCAGACAGCCAGGGTTTTCCATCCCATTTGGATGAGATGGGATGAGGAGCGCTTGTACGTGAGTGCAAGGACGCAGCCCGTGGGCTGAGGGATGGCAACCTCCTCCGCCGGTATGGGAAGGAGGGAGCTGGGGTGAGTGCCGGGTCAGGTCCACGCTCCCGTCCTCTGCCAAGCGCCTCTTGGCTTCAGCGAGATCTGCGGGGGTGTGGATGTACGCATGGAGACCGAATATGTCGGAGAAGAGACACAGCAAACACTTATGAAAAAATATTACTGAGCTAATGTTGCAATGATTTCCCAGTAACGCAGAACGATTTTGCAGTAATCTTTTTACACTCCTCGGTAATAAATACCTTTAAGGTCAGAGAGAGGAAGGGTGGAATATCTGGGGGGGGAGGGAGATCTCTGCACACACAGGAAGGGTGACAAGGAAGGGAAAAGGTGCACGGGAGATGAAATCCAGCTTTGGGCAGGTTTTGCTTTTTGGGGGTTTTATCTCAGCCCTCCCTGCATCGAAAGGGGAGCAATCGGTGGAAAGGTTCCTGCGAGGATTTGTTGTCTTTTGAAGTTTGGGGTGAAAAACCATCCTTTCCTGAAGAACATCTGCAGCCACATCCAGACATGAACCATCCTGGCCCCAGGGCGAAGCAGCAGGATCTCTGAGCACCACCGGTGCCGAGCGACCCGTGCCGGACATGCCGAAGGGAACGTGGCCATGGTTGGGCCGGGTTTTATCCTGTCACTTGAGGAAACCTTGCCAGTCAACTGGGATCCGCAGCCAGATTATTTGCCTGGGTGGGGACAGGGGGGAACAAGATGCCATCTACAGCTGGGCCCCTGGGCCGAGACCTCTCATGCCCCTCGCCTTCCTGGCCCTCAAAGCATTTGCAAGCCACAGGCCACCCTGCTAGGACATCCCGGAAAGGACAACGGAGCCAGGGCTGGCCTGGGACCCTCCCCACCAGCCCCTGGCCACCCCTGGCGCTCAGTTAGTTTAATTAATTAAATAAATGGATCTGCCTTTGCCATCCCTGCGGCGGCCGGACAGTCTCCACTTTGCAACGGCGCGTCCCAGCCCATCCCTTGGTTCAGCTCCAAATCCATAGGGGACAGGGTGTCCCCCCGGGGGCTGCGGCGCAGCCGGGTGCCCGTCTCCCGCTGTCAGCCTTCGCTCCGAGCCCCAGCACCAGCGCAGCCATGCCTGGCTGGGGCAGCCTCACCACACTGCCTCCGCCCCAGCCGAAAGCACCTTCAGGCAGTGAATTTAATTAAGGTTTCTGAAAAGCGGTGTCTGGGAGCCCCTCCTGGATCTGCGGCTCTGAACTTCATTAGGAGCGGTTTGTTGCTAATAACGCCGGCAGCTTCTCTAATTAATAATGGAAGGGCTGCGAGCAGATGCCAAGCCAGGAGAGGGAAGGGATTTGTTTGTTTATTTCTCTCCTCCCTCGGTTTTGGGTTTTTTTTTCCTTTTGGAGTGCGGAGGGAGGGCTGGGGCTCGTTTCCCATCTGAAAAGTGAACAGCGGCGGCGCCTGGGAACCTCGATGGGGAAGAGGGTGCGCCTGCAGGGCAGGAGGGGGAGATGGGGCGGGATGGGAGATGGATCTTCACGGGGCAGGACGAGGGGGCAGCCCCTACAGCAAGGGGCTCCCGGTCCTGCGGTGCTCCATGTGCCCCAGGACAGAGCCAACGTCACCGCTGGTTGTGCTGGACGTGGGCACCCAGAGACAGTCTTGAGCCCCGAACCCCCTCCCATCACCCACAGCACATCCCTTCCGTGGCATGTCCCCCAGCCCACGGTGGGATCATGCAGACATGGGATGGAGGGGTTCTCCATGCTTTAGCCCACCTGGACCGCAAGGATGTGTCACGCCGCACCCGGAAATGTGGGCTCGTGGGAGGCAGTGCCCCAGGTCCCTTTGGATTTTTGTTTTCCCCCCCTTTTTGCCTCGTTTCTCTCCTGCTTGCCGTGTCTCCCGGCCGGCATTTGTGGCACAGCCGGCCACAGCAGCACCTCGGTGTGGAGGAAAACCTCCCAGCACGTCCCGGCACGCAGGACCTGACACATTAACACCCCGCACCCCTGGGGGCCCCGTGGCCAAGCCGTAACCGGAGAGGGGCACGAAGCAGCCAGGCTGGGCTGGTCCCGCTGCCTCCCCCCAGCGCGGGACAGACACCCCCTGCCCCACAGCTGAGCCTCGGGGGCGGCGGGGAGCCGGGGAGCATCGTTACCCCGCTGCAAACCACAGCCTCGCCATCCGGCACGGGACACCGGGACCCGGCAGCAGTGGGAGAGGCACCAAAGGGAACCCCACACGTGCCCCAGCTCCCTTTCCAGGACCCCACAGCGTGCCCAAAGGCTCCCGCCTCTCCAAATAGCTCCCAAAGCAAGTGGTCCTGCTGCTGGGCAGCGTTTGCACTGGAGAACAAAATGGCCCTGTCTTGCCCTGACAGTTCATCGCTGGCTGAAGTGGCGCACGACACAGACCATGGCAGCACAGGCGGTGCGGGCTCTGTCCCCGCGGTTCCCACCGCTCACCTGCCGCAGGGATGTGCTGGCTGCGGGTGCATCTCAGGCAGCCGCCGTTGCCGCAGCAGCTTTCCAAAAAAAAGCCTTACTTCAGGTTTGGTTTTGTTTTTCCAAGGGGAAAAGTATTTTTAATGCTCTTCCCCATCGTTCGCATCTCCTCAGGCTTCCCACATTCTGGCCACAAATGACCCACGGGAGGCCAGCAAGAGAGGCTGCCCCGTGCTGGAGATGCTCCTGCCGCAGGAGATGGGGTACCCGCTCTGTGGGGGCCAGGGAGCGGGGAGCAAAGGGAAAAGCACGGTTAGATATTAAAAAAAATCCCCAGGAGTGTCCAAGGCCAAGGCGACCAGGGAGATCCAGCTTCCCAACCAGGCTGGGACCGTCCCCATCTGCTTAATGCACAAATCCCTTCTCCGGCTGTTAAAAACGCTGGAGCGAATGTGGGGCCGCAGCACCTCAAACTCCCCGCTTGCTTTTTGAACTGGAAAATTGTCTCAGGCATCCGGCAAAAGGGGAAAAATAAAGGCAAAAAGGGCTCAGAAGTGGGGGGGCTGGCTGGGTGCGTGGTGGGGAGCGTCCCCGGGGGCGTGGGGCGGCGTGGCAGCCTGCCCGGCCGCGGTACAGGCAGCCGAACAATAACGCGAGGCGTCAGGAACACGCTCGGCAGTGGGAATCCCAGTCCTTGCCTTAAAAGGAGATTTCGGGGGATGCTTTTATTGGAAAATTGTTTTCTGATTATTCAGCTTATTGAGAGTTTTATTTCATTATTTGCAACATGACACGAGGGGGGCTTCCGCTGCGCATGAACAGTGACGGCCAAGGATGTTTCCATGGATTTCCAGGCCAGAAGAGCCCATTAAATCATCCTATTTGACCTCCCGTGTTCACAGGCCAGAGAATTTCAACCAATTCCTCTCACATTGAGCCCAATAACTTGTGGTTTTGATTCAAGCAGGCGGTTCAGGATGGCGTCCTGTCTCAGCTTGACGACTTCAGGAGACGAAGAATCTGCCACCAGCTTCCCTCGCTTGTTTGTCCTGGTGGCAAAAAAGACCCCGCACCCATGAGATCGACACCCCACTGCCGACGTTTCTGATGAGGATGCATCCCACTTGCTTCAAACATTTTTTGGATGGAAGGGGGGTGCCCACGTCACCCCTTGGCCAGCTCCTGCCGTGCAGGTGTGCTTTCTGAGCCGTGCAGATTAATACAGATAAATAGCGGGATCCATCCCGGTCTGCCACTGGCGAGATGCTCAAGAGTTAATAAACTTCCAACAGATGTGACCAACATGTCAAGACACGAGAAGTACGTGGTGTGGATGTTTATAAGTACATCAACAGAAGGCATTCATAAAAGGTTATAAACCATGGTAATAAGCAACCCATCAACTTGTTTGGACTCTAACACTTGATTAACCATTTATTAAAAGGTGCAGTAATCATTTATAAGCCGTAAGTGGGACCGAATGTAAAATACGATTCTTTTTATGTTAATAGATGCCTCAAGAATTTCCTCTCCCTCCGTGCTGTGTTTCGGTTGGTTAAAGGCTAACCCCGGCTGCCGGGTGCCCCGGCCCCTCCTTTGCAGCGTGGATTCACTCCAGGAGCCTCCGTGGAGGGGGCACGGGTGCCCCTACCCCAGGTTTGGCAGTGCCCCGGGGTTTTGTTCCTGGGGAGCCCCGGGTTTGTCTTGGTTGGGCTCTGGGTGAACTCTGCCAGCACCCAAGCGTCTCTCCGGAGACCCCGGGAGGGACCTGCCAGGTGGGCTCGGGGCCGGGCAGGGAGGGGACAGGCAGAGAGGCGTTTGCTGCCGGGCAGGGCGGTGGGCAGCGGGGGGACCTTGGCAGCTCCCCGGGGAGAGGAGGGCTGCCGGTGGCTGCGCTGGCAGGAAAAGCTGGGACACTTCTCCCAGGCTTTCCTGGCACAGCGCAGCACTGGCCCCGCTGCCCACGGGTCCCTGTCGCACCCCAAGGAAGGGCTGTGCGGGGATAGCAGGCACGGAGCGCTGAGCTGAGGGGCTGGATGGGGGACCAGGGATTTCAGAGGGGTTAAAGCTGCCTACTCCGAGTCCCTGGGGCGCCGGGGTGCCTGGGGCAGAGCACAGGGAGAGCTGGGAACCCGCTCCCTGCATTCCCCTGCGTCCCCCTGCATGGGAGTCAATCCAAGCCCCAGGCTGGCAACGCACCGCACCGGGATGGGACGGAAACGCCTCCGACGCAAAGGCAGCTTCATCCTTCTGTCAACAGGACCCTCCTTTTTTGTTTGCCATCACACTCCTCCTACCCCCAGACAGACCATGTTTTCCTTCCTGATGTCTTAACGAGACCTAAACCCATAATTGCTCCCATTACACAACCAGGAGTGACAGTTTATTAGCAATGCTTCCTGACCTGATTTACACCGATACCCTCATGCTCTTCCCTTTGCTGTGGGCAAACGGACCTCTGGGCTTTCAGAGAGGAAGGAGAGCCCCGGCAGCAGGGGGTGTACAGGCTGCAACTCCGGGGTGAGCCCCTGCTCTCATCCTGCCTCAGTTTCCCCTGGCTGCACCGAGCCGGGGCTCAGCAGCGCCACTGGACTCAGGGGGACTGGGGGTTTTGGGGGGGTCGCATGGGGCATGGCAGCCGCAGATGATGCTCTGCCCTTCAAAGGCAAGCTGGGTCGCTGCCCGGCGGGGGGCTTTTTAGCATGTGTGTGGCGCTGGGTCATTTGGCTGCGGCCGGCTTTAATTGCAGGGAGCGTGCAGAAAAGGAAGAGGAAGGCTGAGAAACTGCTCCGGAGTGAAGATTGCAAAGGTTACACCTCGGGCTGGGCAGGGACCGCGGGGGCCTTCTGGTGGGAGGGTAGCTGAACCCAAGATGGGAAGGGAGCTGGTGGGATCGTACACTGCTCCCACCTGCAGCCTCCCACGATCGGATCCGGGGCCAGCAGCTTCATGTTCCCAAGGTCATGGCTGGGCTGGCCGGCAGCACTGAGGAGCTCCGGCTTTCCCCCAGGGAGATGCCGAGCTACGGTGCGGGAGAGCTTGGTGCACCAGGGAAAGGGCTGGTGCAGAGGAAGAAATGGGGCTACTGGTAGCCACAGGATTCGGGCAAAGGGGCACTGCTTTCTGCCCCGGACTCGTGGGCAGCGAGGGCTGCATGTGTGGGACCCTGCACCCCGGCAGGGGGACACAGAGGCACTGCAAAGCAGGAGGGCTGGCACCTTCCACCCGGGAAGGCTGTGAATCCCAACCTCGCAGCTGCAACACAGACCACACAGCAAACCCCTCAAAAACTGACTTTTCTACCTGTGGCACAGCCTGGGCTTAGGGCAGCGCCGGCCTGGATGGGGCCATGGGAGCAGCCGGTGGGATTCGCTCACGGCATCACCTTCGCCTGCCCTGACCTGCAGGAGAGACCCACCACGCCGGGACCTGCCAGCATTTGCCAGCATCCCTTCCCGACCCCGCTGAGACGAATGAGTGACTTTTAACCCCGGCCAGTACATTTTTCAGGGCGCAGTGGTGTGAGGCTGCCCTGGAGCGCTGCCGAGGAATAAGAAACGCCGGGCCAGCCCCAGGGCTGGCGGCTCCCTTCGGATGCTCACACCATCCATCCCCTCTTAAAGGCTGCCTGCTGGCAGCCTGGCTCCGGCAGCACCTCTCCGACTGGCAGCAGAGGGTAAAATTAGACAGAGCTGCATTTTTTTCCCTCTCGGCTGCCCAGCAAACTTTTACAGCTCTTCTGCTGAGTCCTGTCCCGTCCCAGGGGAAGCAGCCGCCCCAGCAGGGGGAAGAGTGGAGGAGCCCGTCTGGCCACCAGTTTCCCTCCTGCTCAAAAAAAAGAAAAAAANTGGCTTTGACGCAGTTTCCTGAAAATCCTGCCTCATCCTGCCAGGGGTTGAGTGAATGCACATCCCAGCCCTCGGCGGTGGGGGAGAGAAGGAGGAGAAGCCAGGGAGGGAGAGAAGAAAGCCTTTGCCAAACTGGCCTGACCAGAATGTGACACAAGAGCAGGAAATGAGTCACGCCGGCAGGGCAGCTGCTCCCAGGCATTTGCATAGAAAGAAACCCCACCAGGCAGGGAACCGTGGGGGCCTGGTCCCGGCTCCCCATGCTCCAGCCCTGTAGCTGCCGATGGACCCACTGCCGTGCTCACTGGCACCCATCGGCACCTCGAGGCCGACCATGGCAGCGAGCCTGGGAGCATCGCCCCTGCCACGTGGCTGGCTGTGTAACCCTGGGTTTGACCATTCAACCTCAGATTGGGTCATTCCACCCTGGATTTGTCCCGGGCCAAAGTGAAGCTCTGCTCCATCGCCCTCTCCCACTTCCTGTGCAGTCCCTCAATGTCTGCTTTGCCCCATGCTTTACGCTGGGGGAGGAAGGGAGAAAGCCCAGCATTTTTGCCCCAAGAGGAGCCCCAGTTGCGCACCCTTTGCAGAAGGCCAAATCTCTCCCAAGGGGCCAACAAGGGCATCTCCATCCCTGCAACCAGCACACCATCCCAGCCCTGTTCCCAGCTGCCAGTATCAGGTGTGGGTGCTTTGGCAGGGATCCTGCCTTGTGTGCCATGGGGACCAGGCTGCACAGCCATCTCCTGGTCCCTTTTTATTAATGGCAGAGGACCGGATGCTCCTCACCTGCAGGCGCACCATGCATGCACACGTGCATCTTCCCCCAGCCGGTACCGGGCTGCGAGGATGCCGGGGCAGGCAGGTGACAGCGTGGGATGGACAAGTGTGACACTGCAGCGGGGACATGCGTGGGATGGCTGGGCACAAGCGGTGCCTATCGGCAGCATGCCCAGCCTTGGGGCAGGGGGTGACCGGCCATGGGGGCTTCTGTGTCATCCCTCCTCCATGGGGTTACTTCCCTCCTCTACTCCTTCTGGGAGCAGGGGATGGCCACAAGCAGGCAGATTTAGTGCTGCGAACCAGGGTATTGCCACCCTGCAAGTTCCTTAAATCCTTAAACCCAGTCTTAAAACTTCAGTGAAAGCCTTCAACGCCTTAATCACAGGGAGCAGGGCGGGGGGAGCTTTCTCCGTTGCACTAAGCCACCTCACCCGGCTTACACGGAAGGGTGGCAGAAGGGCGATGATGGCTTCTCTCTGGCTGCTTAATCGAGTTATAAATGATCCAGGAAGCACACCCCTTTGTATTACTGCTCACGGCTTCTGGGGAAGGTGCTGGAGTGCCCAGGACTATCCCAGGAACGGGGTGGTGGCAGGCAGGGAAGCTGTCACTTTAACAGCCGACTGTCCTGTAAATCTGTGCGAACACCCTCCCTCTCCCATCAGCGCAGTGGGGTCCCCAGCCCCAAAGAGCAAACAGAGCTTCTGCACGTCTGCGGGCTGATTAAACACCGCTTGAGCCTGCCTGGCAAGGCAGAGGCAGGTCTTCCACGCCAGCTGCCAGGCATGGCCCCCCTTGTCCCCTGCCCGCAGTGACGAGAGCGCCTGGGCTCTGAGGACCAGCCAGTGCATCCCTGCTTCCCAGGGATGAGATCCCGCCGTACCAGGCAATGCCATTTCAACGCCAGACCTCAGTGACAAGTGGCCGAGCATCCTGGCTCTGCAGGGTGGGGAGTGACGCTCCACTGACCCTTCATGGGTGGGTACCCACCACCCAAAGCCATTAGTGCTAATTGGGGCTTGATCATTTGCCAGGGAGGTTGATGGGGGCGGTGGTCTCTCCAGGGCAGCGCTAAGGGCTGCTGAAGCGAGGCTGCCGGCAACCGGGAACAATGGCCTGGCGGTGGCTGGGAAAACTGAGGCTTGAGGGATGCGCACCAGGACTCAGCTAAAAACTGCCTCCGCGGCCCTTTGGCATGGGGGCAGATCCTGGTGGGATCCCAAAAGCCAAAAGGGGAGCCCAAAGCACGGGCAGGTGTTCTGCAGCTTTCTGTCCATCAGCCACCCAGCACGGGCAGGAGGGTATTTGGGAGCTGTGTGGGCAGGGGGGGTCCTGCCTACAGCTCTTTCCCCCCGCCAAGCAGTTCCAGCTGGCTGTGGAAGGGTTGTGATGCCCAGCCTGGCTTTGGGGGCTCCCCTTGCCAAAGGGGTTTCTCTGGGTTGGGCAGGGAGATGGCACCGTCCAGACACAGGTGTGACAACAGCAGGGACAGTGCCAGCCCCGGTGCAGTGGGATTCCCAGCCAAGAGCAGGACGCATCTTTCAGCTTGGCTCAGCCCCATCCCATCTACCTTACACTTTTAAATCCTGCTGAATTCCAGCCGGCTTCCCCAGCTCACCCGCAGCGGAGGGCATGGAGGGGCCCGGAGCAGCCCCTGCGGGAGAGCCGTGCCCTGCGCGGGGTGGGGACAGCGCTGTCACCGGGGCTGCCCAGTGCTGCCTGTGTTTATAAAGAAGTGAGAGTCACAAATACTTTTGTGCTGACTTTTTGAGGAGAGGTTTGCCTCCGCGCCGGCTCAGCCAGCCGACAGCGGTTCTGACACATCCCGCACTGCCCTGCCCAGCTCCCACCGGTCCCGGCTGCCGGATGGCTTGTAAAACCCCGGAGGAGACGTACAGCCCGTGGGCTTTGAGGCCTGGCAGAGGAATTGCACAGCAAACCGCTCCCTTTGCAGGAATCGGCCCTCGAGCCCTGGTAGCCATGGGCTGCGGGTGCAGGGATGGAGGGGGGCGGCTGAGGGGTGATAGAGGGTGAGCCCCAGTCCTGGGGTGGCCCAGCTGTGGGCTTTGCCCTGCAGGCAGGGATCAGCCGGTCAGCCCCAAAAATAGATTTTATGGTGGCAAAGAGGCTGTGGGAGCCTCACCCAGAAATGAGCAGGGTGTCCCAAGCCAGCCTGGGCGCTGCGCACCGGCCGCAGCCCCGTCGGCGCTGTGGGGTGTGCTGGGGTACGATGCTGCTGGTTGTTATTATTTGCCCCGGGGCAGCACTTTGGGATCGGGGTTTGCTGGGCAGGGTGCAGGTAGAGGCGTTCCCTGACATCCCATCAAGGCATGGGGAGAGGGGGAAAGGTGGAGGCGGGGAAATGGGATGGGGCATCCCAAATCCAAAGCAACCTGAAGGTAGCTGGTACCCATCACTCTGTCTTCTTACCAGGGTGTCTCTCTTGGCAGGACCTGCCTGTGCCAGGGGTTTCCAGCAAAGGGAAGTGTGGAAAGACACGGATCGCTCCCTACCTCGGGTGTGCTGTAGGGTGCTCGTCCCTCTAGCAGGAGGTCTGCTGCCCCGGGTGGCCCGTGGTGCTGGGGCACAGGGTGCTAGAGCAGATGCTGCTGGGTGGTGTCCCCGCATGCTTTGGCCCGTGGCTTTGAGGCTGCAGCTGGGGAATTCGTGTTCAATCCCTCCCGGAGGCAAATTGCCATCAGCGAGTGTCACCCAGGGGCAAGGTTGGGGCCACATCCTGAAGCCACCACCTGAGCCTTTGCTCCCTTGTCACTCCACCATAAACCTGACTGCGCACCCTGAGCACTTTTTTGGTCTAAATACTCCATTTTGAAGCCATTTATGACCCCTTCGCCAGTGGGAAATGGATTTACACCAGCAGCGCGCTTTATTCCCAGCGGCCCGGCACATTTGGCAGGAATTGGATATACAGCGTCCCGCAAAACAGCTGCGGAAACATTTGGTGGGAGAGCTGCTAACAGAGACACCTCTGTGCCCCGGGCTCTGGCAGGAGGTGCCGGGGCTGCCACTTTTGGAAAAGATCCTGCGGAACAAACAGCTGTTGCTCTGTGCAGGGAGGAATCGCACCTGAAATGGTCCCGTGCAAAGTAACAGCCCATGCGGAGGGAAGCCGAGAGGGCACAGAAGGCTCCAGGGGGCACCTCTGGTACCTGGGGCCAGCTGTGGCCCAGATGTGAGCCGGTTCCGTGGCGATCTGCCCCTTTTCACCGACCGGCACCCTGAGCCAGCCGGGCTCCTGGCCGCGTAGGGATGGCGGCGGCCAGGCAGGGTGGCCCTGCTGCTGATGCAGTGGCCACCTGTGGACGAACCTGGGCCACTCCCGGCGCGGCCATGCGCGCAGCGCCGAGCACAGGCTCCGGGTGGGCCCCACCGACAGCCGTGCCCGCTTTAAGGCGGTGCCGTCCGGTGGGCGGGGCGGGGCGGGGGCGGT
>VZSF01001817.1:0-34933 GCA_013398295.1 Chionis minor
TATATATATATATATATAAATAAGTAAACTAAGTATCTAAGTTTACCACCTGAGCCTGATCCAGTGCATCAATTTCTACATTTTTCTTTTTGCAGAGCCTTGCCTCTAATTTTCTTTTGCTTGCCTATATATGTTAAAAAATGTCATGATCAGTGATCTGAACTTTTCACTTTGAAATTTGCAGTTTTAATTTTTGCTAGAAAATGCTACATACTTTATTTAGTGTACTAAAAAATTCTACAATAAGCTTATAAAGAAATACCCATTCCCAGCTTTTGCTGATTTTTAAAAGTAAAAATTTCTTTACTGGGTAGTTCATCTTAATTCAAAGAGATTTATCTGACAAAGAGCCTTCAATTAATAACCAAACTGCCCCAGTAAAATTCCAGAGACACTGTTTACATTTTCCTAAAATTAGTTCTTAGGCCCAGCTATCTATTCATTAGTTATTTTTGAGATCCAAAGACTTAGAGATATAAAATAAGTATTTAAAAATTATTTAGGTCTTATTTTTCCAATTACAATAGTAATATCCCACAGCAGAAAGATGAGAACATTTTTTTATTAAGTGACTACCTAAAGATGAACTGAAGAGAGGAACAGCACAAAACAGCCACAGTTAGCTGAAAATATTCTTCTTTTTCTCCTCCACCCACGGTTTTTATAAAATTCCTATGCACATTTCTTCTCCAGAAGTCTCTGTTTCTCTTCACTCTATCATCACAGTATCACGTCGGCACTCTTTTAGTCATCTTTTTAAGGAAGATGGCGCCCCGAGTCCACACTAACTTTCAGCCATGCACAGCATACAGCAACCACGACAGATCTGGTTAACTGTAAGCATTCTGAAAAGGCATATTCTAAGTCTTTAGTCTCCCTTGACTTACACCACAGGTAGGAAATGCAGCTGTCCTGAATATGTAGAAAAACAGTGGAAGGTGGAGATAAGACACAACGTTGTATCTATTGTATTCCTCCCAAAGAAAGAAGGAAAGGTGGAATAGCAGAGGATCTGAGACACTTTAGTTTCTCTTAAAAAGACTGCAGAGGGAGCCATTGATTCCAAAAGGATGAATCAAAGAAGTGCACTCCACACCTGTTTCTCCTGGCAAGCAATGGAGAAGGCTCCAAGATTCTGGCAGCTGGAAGCAGGAACCAGAAATAGACCCTTAAACAGCAGGGGAGAAAGTTAATAGAAAACTTTCGTTTTTTAAAAAAGGAACCACAAGCTGTTGAACTTCATGTTTTATTATTTCGAAACTTTTTTTTCCCTTAGAAATCCAGGCAACTGCGAATATCCAAATTTTGACAAAATGCTTGTACATTGAGTGCTCTAAATAAAAGGCAAATTGTTTTATGTAAGTTAAAAAAGCTATTGGCAATCAGACACTCAATACTTAGTTTTTAGAAAATTAAATATACCAGAAGGAGCTTAGATAGACTATTACTTTTCCCAGAACTGCAACACCTGTTACTACAGTTTCATACTACTCTTTCTAAAAATATCTTCAATGAGATCCTCATGGATTTGATTAATAACTAAACCTAATCTGGAGTTCCTAGACAAAGTCAGCCACGCTTTGAAAGGTCAGAAAGTTTCAAGGGCAAAGCCTAATCCTTCCTGAACCCTGACTTTGGAAAGCACATTTTCCTAACAAGATTTAACACCTTCATTAAAGGTTGACAGATTTAACACCTTCATTGTAGCCCACCAAAACTGAACTAAGCATAAGAGAAACCAAACATTTTATCGGAAAAAAGGTAGATGCTTGTATGAAATCCTATACTTATTACAAAAAGCTAGTAAGTCTAAAGAGTATTTTGTCTTTTTGTCTTCACCAGTTACAGAAGCATACTAATGTGTCTCCATTTTCCTACTCTTTCAATAGTTCCTTTTCATAGCTGTGATTTTTTTTTTCTCTTGTATTTTATAAAAAAGACTGCAATCAGCCACCTGAACGAACAGGAGATGAAGACTCTCTTAAGATTTTTCATTTGCTAGCATCTCAAGCACACACGAACTGGAAACCTTACCTGGTGTACAACTAGACTCTGGTGAGGACCAGACAAGGTCAAAAGCAGCTTTCTGCAGGTTGTGGATATTTACGTTACCTGCTAATTTTAACTCAGCCTACTGCAGCCCAGCTTAAGACTGGTAAATTCAGTGTTTTGTCACAACCACTGCTTTAAGACCAGTGCACCTTCCCAATCATCATCAGCAACAGTGCTACTGTAAACAGGCCATCAGCATTTCTTTTGTTTCACTAATACCTGCTTTAAGTAGAATTGCACAGGCGTTAAAATTCAAGCAATTAGTTACTAGTCACTACTGCTAGCAGTGGTGGAAGCCCTGTAATGCCAAGCAGTTAGAAGAACTTGTCAGAAATCTCAGAGACAACCTAAGGTCTAACAGAAATGTAATCACTACTACAAATGAAAGGAAAGCCCAGTCACCTCTCTGCCTGGCTTTACTATGAGCACTTTGGACAAACTGCATCAGGGAAAGTTTTACTCATTAGAAGCAGATTAAATTTTTAATTTAACTTCTTTTAATAAAGACCAATGCAATTTAGCTACCAACGCTTTAGTAATTTTCTTCAGAATAGATTAGTGTTAAGCTAACATCTCAAAACATGCATAGAATAGCCTAAACTGGTTAGCAAAATTAGTCCTGAAATATACTTTTTAGATTGAAACTTAATTTCAATACATAGATGAAAGCATTAAAAAAACTCCTTAGAAAGAGTGATTTAAACTTAAAAGAAAGAAAGTAATAGAAAAAACAGCTCCTAAAATGAGAAAGAGCAAAGTATTTTTGTGATCCACACAGGAAAGTCTTAGAGACAAGATATGCATAAAAAGTTATGTGAATTTTTGGTCTCTTTCAGGATTTTGTTGTATTGTACAGCATAGTAATGTTACTAAATCTCCAGCTGAACCTATTTCTACCTTTTTTCCCCATGTCAATTTTGCCAAAGCGCAGTCTTGATACGCATAAAATACCAACACAAGATATGAACCATCTCCTAGCCTACTCACTATTTTCTTGAAGTTTCTCATCAGCATCTAGATAGAGCATTTCAATGTTATTACCCATCACGCAGTCCTAACTGGTCTTCCTGTTAGTTAAAACAAAAGTGAAAACTTACTAATGTAATCCTACTGCTAACTCACATATCACATTCAGTGTTCCTTGCTAATAATTTTAAATGCTAACACATTGAAAATGTATATAATTACTTTTTAACATCACTAATCTAATACCTATGTTTGCTATATGTAGCATAATGGTACTTTAGTTCCTGACTCAATGAACTGTTACAACATTAACTATAAATGCCCACACATTAATATATACCATCATTAAAACATGCGTTATCCTTATAGACTAATAGGACAGATTATCAGCAGGCCCTCAATTAATCATTAAGAATAACGAAATTATATAACTCAGAATATGTAATCTATGTTTCACCTAAATAAGCACCAAACCTGCAACTGTGGTTAAAAGACTAGAAGTTTGCTTCTACCTTCAACTGTCATTATCAATCACCTGCACTTGCAGAAATAACCTATGGCCCATTTTCTGTGTAATTTTAAAAATGTTTATGTTATCTAATATTCTGTGAAATACCCAGCATCTTAACGTGAATTCCCTGCTAATCTTAAAACAAATAGTTTTTATGAGTATCATGAAAACAAGTCACACTTTGGAAATGCTAAAAAGATCAGCACCCCAGCCACATTTCATACTGTATAGAAATGAAAGTTTACTTAATTAAAATACGATTTTTTAAAAAAATGCATTACTTAGCTGCAAAGTATTTAAAATACAACAGCTCATCTATATATATATATAAAATAACTCACCTGAATCTTGATCTGAATGCAATTTGAAATACCCAATTGTTTGCAGCAAGATACTGTTTTACCAGTAACACCTTCAGCCACCAAAATGTTTAATTCACTCCAGTTATGTATGACAGGATACTAGAAATGCCATTTGAAGACTTCAACTCTGAAGCTACCAAGGCAACTCTGAATAATAGTTCAGCAATCTCAGACACAAAATGCACAAAGCATACTGAATGTAATCAAAAGTACTCTCCTTTTCCTGCACCACACTTGCACTCCATCCATTTCTTTGTGCGTTCTGCACATACATAGTATGAATCTCAGAAAAATCTGAATTTAGTGAGACATGAGTAATTCCCATTTTTTATTTAACTAACTTTCTGTATTATTCTTCAGTTAAAGATCATTAACATTTCACAAGCCACGAATTCTCATGAACTTCTGCAACTCTGAAAAAACCTTTTACGCTTCCCTAACAAATCTTTTACGCTTTCCATTTAGGGGGAAAAATCTGACCTGAAAGCCCTTGGACAGTTCACCCACCAACACTACTTTGAACAGTCACTTGTATGCAGCCCAATGACTCTCTCTAGCCAACTCATTTTACAGTTAATTTACTATTTATGGTGCAGACACACATGAACAAGTTATAGCAGTTTAAACTGACATCTGTAAGTGGCTGTTATTTTGATATACACTGTTAATCACCTTGACAGAGAAGAGAGGAAAAACCATGTTAACTGCTCTTTTCCACTTAGATTTGGAAAGCTAGATGATGCATTGCCACAGAAGGACAACAGGCACAAACAACAAAAAGAATTTTTAATGGCTCAGGAAAGCAGATGATAATCAGAACTACTGAAAACTAAATTACACTTTTGCACTACATATTCAATCACCTTCACTGTCACAAATATTGGGTTTTTTGCCATTTGTTAGGAGTGACTGAAAGTGACATAAACTAGGCACACACAAAGAGTTGCTGAAATTATTCTGCCTTAAGAGATCTGACCAGACAGACAAGGAAGAGAAAGAAGAACTAACTTTCTTTTCTGCGTTCACAGAAGAGAAACCTATTGTGTGGATTCTAAATAGATAGAAACTGCCAGTGGCCCAGAAAGTTCCTGAGCAACAAACAGCTGGAGGCTGAGAGCAATTCTGTTATAAATGTATATTAACCCTGCTTTAAGCCTGTATTAGGCATCCACTTTTGACCATTGTCAAAAAGGGGAAGGAATACAGGCTGTTGACACTCACAGTGTACAGCTGCCAGTTACCAGAATGAAAATCCAGACTGTAGTCACAAGGGAGCCACTGACAACACTGCTTGCTTGTAATTGCAATCCAAATTTCCCAGGATTATTAAAACTGTCAGATGTCTGACAGACTACCAAACCATTAAAACACCCACTCACCTATGGAGCCAAACCTGGGCTTTTCTTGCTTGCATACGTTACAACTTGTCCTCAAAAAAAAAACCTCAATAAGGTTGGGAATAAGTTATTTCTCTAGGAATCACAGATGGAAATTGTACCTCCTGAAACTTACCAATAGGATTTCAGAGTACTTCTCTTAACATTTCTTAGCAACCTGATTCCATGCAGGATTAATGCATCTGTAGACAACTATTACATTCTCCCTTCTTCATAATACACTGCCTTGTCTACTATCCAAATGTCTCAGTAAACAGACGTTAAACAAGTGACAGGAAATGCTGACATGCTTTTAATGTTGTTTTTATGGTAACTGATATTGCACAATGCCTTTCAAGTTCAAGTGTCCTTAGTTGTCCACACAGTCTCTTATCTACTGTACTGATGACAACCATCACTACTACTTTTAGTGTCAAGAACAAGTAAAAATAAAGTTCTTCTCCACAAACCCCATATCCACTTCTTCCACACCCAATGAAAGAAGACAAAAATTTTGAGGAACTGAAACAATTTCATACCCATCTAGTTCATAAACTGAAAACAAAATTGTCCTTGTAGGGTCATTCAAACTTATGAAGCCTTGCAAATGTATGAAGTCAACAAGACCAGTGAGTTTTACACCTTTCAATGACTTGGCCAAACTAATCAGACTACACATGATTTAGAAGCATAAACAAGCTTTCATTGCCCGTGGCTCACATTTCTCCCCAAATACCTATCCCCTCCATCTGCCACAAGACAGTAAGATTGAAAACATTTATCAGAACTTTTGCATTCAGAACATTTTGTATTAAGTGGCTGAATATACAGAACTCTAATATATCCCATTGACATGGATTACAACCACTCTGTAAAGCAAGTATGAACGGAAAGAGATCAAAAGGCAATATTGTGAAAAGGTGGAAACCCAGTAACTTGTATGCCAATAGTACACCTGCATGAGAAGAGACACTTTGATAGCAAAGCCACAAAGCAATGTCCTTGACTGTCTCTGTCTCCAAAATCACAGTGGGTCTATAACATGTCAGCTCTCAAATATAGAGCTGCTTTTTTTAAAATTATTTTTAAGCAAATATTATTTGCTTTTTTGTCTGTTTTGCAAAGTATTATAAATTGCTGTAATCAACCAAAGAAGAGATGCTATTGGTTGAGAAAAAATTAACGAGAAAATATTTATTAAAAAAGATCCTTTAAAAGAATGGAAAAGGTGAGTTTAAACTGAGTTTTATTTAAGACTGGAGTATTTTTTCCTTTAGAAATCTGAGAAACACACCTGTTCACTGCAATGACATTCCATGGCATTACATATCCTCCACATGAACCGTACATATGAAAAGGCTGGATCAAAGGACTGTATGATGACAGTCCTTATAGATCTCAAAGTCAATTTGGCAGATGATGTTATTTCCAAGGGAAAGAAAATACAACATTGTATTAACCTTCTCCTTTGTGCTTCAAAAGCACTTCAGGGTACTCAGAGATTAGAAAATGTCACCTTTCAGTTTAGTATCTATATTTCAACAATCTTAGCCTTCACTGTGAGTAAGTGTCAAATGAGTAATCCATCTTGCCTCTGTAGAAAACAGTACACCCAAACGGCAAAATCTTGCACTTTATCCTGAATTTTTTTAAAAATGTCCAAGCAGCTAAGCTATCAACAGCATTCCTTTAAAACAGTTCAAGCAGCGCTGCCTGTTTAATTCTGTGTTGTTTTGCAAAGTCCTCAACAATTCTACCTTGTTTATAACTGCTGTTTTATAAAGCTAGTAGACCCTGATAACATACTGCAGTGGTTTTGGCTGGGATAGTTAAATTTCTGTTGGTTGGTGGTGTGCAACTGTTTTTGTTTTGCATCACTTGTTTTTTCTTGGGTTTTACTTTCCTCTCTCTTTGTTGGTGTGTGCCCTCACGCCCCCTCTTTTAAAATAAATTATTAATCTGTATTTTTCTCAACCCACATGTTTCCTCACTTCTACCCTCCCAATTCTCCCTCTCATCTCACTGTGAGGGAAAAGTGAACAAGCAGCTGTGTAGTGCTTAGTTACCAGCTGGGGTTAAACCACATACCATAATTATAGCTCTTTGCTACGTCGTCTTGAAATTTTGAAATTCAAAGTTTTGAACTCACAAGCAGCTTGCCCCCCCCACCTCAGAGAAAGATGCAACTGTGTAGTTTTGTACGAAAATGTTATTAGGTTCTTTTGTTGGCCACGGTGTTAAAGTTTGAAAGAAAAACTAACCCAAAATTTCTGCTCCCCTTGATGGAATAATACTTCTCTACTTCTAAAAGACTTTACAAGACACACTACAGAGACTATAGGAACTCAGTATAGCTGTAGGCCAACATTAGAAAGAGCTCCTACAACTCATATTCCAGAAAAATGATGGAAACACACCCTATACGTCAGGGAACCGTCAGGGAACAGAAATGTTGGAAGCTCCACAAGCAATCACCAGCAGACATCAAAAATGAATAAACTAACGCATTCTGAAAATCTGTTGAGTGTTTAAAAAAAACCCAAACCAACCACCAAACCAAAACCACCTTTCCTGGACCCAAGGGAGAAGCAACAGCCACATTAAGTAAACTGAAACCTACTCTGACTTGTCAGGTATTCACAAGAAAGTACACTGAGGTTGAAAGTTCACTTCTTCCTAAGAAGCCAACATTTTCAAGAGTAGCAAGGATTCATACTGCAGAGAAGCCATCAAATCTGAAAGCACCACGTACCAGGCCAGTACCAGACTGGAAAAAAACTTTTTTTTAATTACAGTGACAAAGCATTTTATCTATTTCATTACCGCATATGCTTTCAGTCTGAATTTTTTTAATTATTTAGTGCCATCTAAACAGAAACTCAGTTCTGTATCACTAAGTAGTACTATAAGCCGCAGAGACAAAGGCATCAAAGTTTTGTACACTGTTGTTAACTACCCAGCTAAGATTTTCTTTTTACTCTATTAATTCCAAACCCCACACAATGAAAGCACCAGCTTAACTTTTGCACTATTGTCAGCATCAAGCAACATCCACTATCAAAAACAGAGCATAAGTTACCCACAAATGCAATTAGTGGAACACTCATGCTTTTAAGAAAGATACCTCCTGACTGGCAACACTCCCTCGTAACACCACTTCCTTCTGAATTTTAGGCTTCTATTTGTAAATATAAAACTATGCAACTTAACAGATCAAATAGAAATACCACTCAGGCAGGCTTATGTTCTTTATTCTCAATATGTATGAAATAAAAGCAAGAGCTTAGATACTTGAAAGTGTCAAGTACTTTTTAACCTTTTCATCACCTCTGTGTGAATGCCTCAGGATAAAATAAAAAAAAGAAAGAAAGAAAAGACAAAAACCAACACACACACCCCCACTATAGCCAGTTCTGAAGAGCGATTTAAACAGCAGGGGAAATGCTAGTTCACAATTAGACAGCAAGAGGCAAGAAAAATAACAATTAACCAGGATGAGAACAGGCCGGCAGTAATGTAAGGGAAAGATTCATATTGGCAGGTAAGAAGAAGAGGGACAACCTGAAAGGAAATAAAACAAGGATAAACAGGTAACCTCAAGACAGCTTGGTAAGTGGCACTGGACAGCAAGACTGACCAACAGCCCAGACTTCAACGTTTGTGCCACTGGTTTTGAAAAAGCCGGAGTATGGAAAAGTAGCCTAGTTTACAGACTACCTATTTAGTTCAATAATTATTTCTATAAATACTAATGAAAACTTTGAATAAAAATACATTTATCTAACACCATACTGTAAAGAAACTTCACCCTTTTCCTGTACTTATTAGTTGAGCATTATTACAAGTCCTTTGCAGTTACATTTTTCATCAGAATTTTGTGTATCTAGATTTTTATCATACAAAGCATCAAAAGGGCAGAACTAGCTATTTTTCCTCCTTTCCATTCTACAACACCATGACTCATATAAATACCTTTCTATAAATCACTTAGGTCAAAGTCCCCCCCTCCCTGCAAATTCACAAGTTTTTTTCCTCAAAAGACGAAGGAACTACAAGGAGAGGAGGGGGAAATTTTATATTAGACACAAAAAATTTAATTGCATTTTTAAAGGAGTTTGCAACGTAAGCTCAAAACCCCTGCCAATATTGAAAGAAATCTAAAAAACACTTCAAATCAGGCATAAAATTTTAGCTTCCTCCAGCACAGGAACAACTGAGAAACAAAGTTTAAGTGTTGTCTGTGCAGTAATCCTTAACAGATGGATGAAAACAGCTGAAAAGAAATCAGCCACAAACAAGAAGCACAGTGCTTGTTGATATTTTCAGAGTACCAAGGCTGTTAATGGAAAAAGCCTAGTAATCATTAGTGGCAAATCAACTACCACAAAATATACTGAAATATAATAATAAAATCATAATCCAAAGAACAGTAGAGGGTGTGGGGTTCCAATCAGAAATGCTGTTTCCCTTTCCTTTTTTTTTCCTCCCCTTCTGTGAAGGGACAAAGAGAGACCCTGAAAAGCCAGAAACTAGACATCTCATCCCCCAACTATTTATATAAAGTGAAAGGATACCTCGCTGTGTGATATTCACCAGCAGATCATACGGATAAAATACACCCAATATTCCTGTCAAATACGACATGTACACGACTTCTACATCTGCCAAAACCAACTATGTTTTTAAAAACTCTATGCTTATGTAAAAAAGCTTAGTTCTGCACAGGTGGTCTCCCCTCTTTATGGCACTAATATTAGATAATTATTGGAATCAAGAGCCTGTTATTGACAGGTGCCAGCTGTCTTTACCATGTTGATGCCATGTTAATAGAAAGAGTATTTTCTGACAGTCTGACAAGTAAGAAACTGTGAGATCAGACAATGGAAACAGTTAAGATGAAGAACCCCAGCAACAAAACTACCAAGACAGTAAGTTTCTCCAAAAGCAGCCTATGGGGCAGGAGGAGCATGTGCAATAACCAGTCTTTGCTGGAAGGCAATCCAATGACTGACAAAAGGATACACTGACAAAACCTAAAGGGAAGAATTATAGAAACTTCCCAAGTATGTAAAATTGAGAAGAACGAGAGCACTACTCAACTACTACTATATATATATATAAAAATTACAAAATGAAATAAAAATGTACGTATTGATAACAGCATAGGGAACAAATGTTAAAGTGAGGACTGAATCCACTAGTAACCTTCCTTAAGCTTAATTACCAAGAAGTTGCCACTGGATTTGTCATTCATTTCAAGAGTGGCAAAGGCAAGCATAGAGGCCAGTGCCACCAGGCTGACAGAAGCCAAAGCAAAACTATCACTCTTCATGATGCCTGACTGCAGCAATTATGTTTTCTAATCACACCTGACGTAATGTTAATTAGTTTGAAGCACATACCTATTTAGTCTTTAAAGTGGCCTGCTCAGCTCTATATGAGGTAAATTTTTTTTTTTCTTTTTTCAGAAACAGAAGGAGACTTCCTTTTCTATTCAAGGCTTGGTCGTGATATCTCAGAATACTATACAGTCTATAGAATGCCAGAAAATTTATAGAACCAAACCAATTCACAAGGAATAAAGCATGATATATATATTTTTTTTCCCATTGTATGATGTAGAGTCTTCATGTATAACTTTTTAGGTTATTTTCAGACTGGTACCATAAGAAAGCTAATTCTTGCAGTACCCAAATCTTTATATCCTGAAGTTCATGATATTTCCACAAAAGATGATTTTGATATCATCCCTGACATGCCAGAATACTTCATTCAAGTACACCTCAATCTACAACAACTTTAGTTCCTCCAGTTATGCCCTAGAGACTCCAGAAGAAGTACCACAGCTTCTTAGCGGTTATGACTGCTGACAGCATTAACATGCTGCCTCTTCCCAGGCTACTGAGCAAGAACATAAAAAGGAAAGCCAGTGACACCTTTTCTATCAATTAAATGTTCTTTTAACTGAAGACTCTGGAAACAAATATTAATAACTGGTCATGTGGGTCTGCAGTCTTAGGAAATTGAGACTATTCTTCTAACCACTACTTTTCCTGTGTTATGCATCAACAGGAACCCCTCTTGCTTTGTTGTTTGCTGGAGTCAGAAGAGTCACCTATTAACACCCTGAAATACAGAACTTCATGTAGCAAGCTTTATGCTTTACAAAGATAAATTACAAGCATGTCTTTCCATGGTGATAAATAAAGACAAAACACCTTGATACCAATACAACAAAGATATTTCTAGACGTTAACATATTTACTTTCTTTCCCTCAAGTTCAATGCATAATATGGGAAACAAGAGAGATCAGTTTGCAACTCAAGATCAGCTCAAGACAGTGTCAGAAGCGATTGTGAGGTGAAATTTCGGCAAAGACCCTTCTTGGCAAAATATAATACAGCATGGAAGGGATTCAGTTGCAGAGTTTAAAGACAAATTTTCCATGTCTGATTGTTTAAGTGCTTTTCAATTTAAATTCAGGTGAAGTGTTAACAGGCACATTCTGCAAAACACCCAAATGGAGGTCTCCCACTTCTCGTCAAGACCGAAACTGAATAAGAGAAATTCTGAACAGTGGTGAAGTACCTACTAAACCCCCGAGGATCTTGCACTCTGAAAAGAAATAAAAGTATCAAGCACAATCACAGCAAGACCATTGACTACTCAACAGAAATGCTTCAAGTGAGGCTGATACCTAGGCATTGCAGTATGTAGGCCTGGGCCTTTGCCTTTTGAACATAAAGTGGGTTTTAACTTACATTTTACATTATGTTTGTATCTTAAGATACAAACAAAAAAATACAGAAATAAATTCTAGAATTTTTTCCTCCACCTTTTGCAACAATTGCTTTAATACTGATGTTGAAGTCCTGCAAGACTGAAGAAATAATTGCAAGACAGAAAGCTTGCCTGCTTTTCTTTCGTAATTATTCTGAGGTACCCAATTAAAGATGTTACGAATCACCATAAACAGTAATTTCAATCTTTGTGTCGTATGCAAAAAGCTCTTTTTGGCTAGAAAGTAACTGTTCAGAACAAAGGGTAAGAATACGGCCTTAATCTGACCTCATATACGATATAATCCAATTTATCGTCATTGAAGTAGCCAAAATGTGCTTAATCAGCATGAACTTATCTCAAAGACCTACGAGTTGCAGACTTAACTTCTACAATGTTTAAGAGAAGAGTTTCAAAGGAACCGCTAACATATGAAGTCCCCCGAGTCCTTCTGAAATGTTCACAGGAAATAATATGCTAGAAGACAATGGTTTCTGTAGATGTTTACAGGCTCAAAAAATAATTTCTAGTGAAGACAAAAAAATAGGTAAATTACGAGATTTTTAAGAACAGAGTGTAAACTGAGTGGGATCCAAAAGTACTACTGGTACTCAAATGCGGGTATAAAACAGAAACACCTAAAAAAACATAGAAAATTCACTGATCTGAATAATAAGCATGACAATAATTATGTATTTAGCTTTTATTTACAGTGTTTTGGAACAGGTAAAGGGGGGAAATTAAAGGTCCGTATGAAATATAACAGAATAGGTCATTGTATTAGTGTCTTTGAAGCACAAAACTAACTTCTTCCAAAAAACCCTCATGCCATCTGCCTGGAGGAGATGGGAAGGCAAGGAGAAGGAAAAAAAAAAAAGCCTGACAAAAGGAAAAAACCTAAACTGTATTACCAATGTTTTAAAAAAATATTTCTTAGAAAAATGTATCTTTATGAAATTAGCTCATTAGATCATGTGAACTTTTGTAAATTGTTGTGCCATTTTGATAGAGGACAATATAGCGGAATATATTTTGCCTAAATTTTTCTACGACAAACCCTTCAACTGTTACAGTTCTAAAACTCTTCTGAGACCAGGAAAGAGAGGATAATCATTTACATGTTAAAGAAACACTGAAAAATACACTTCAATGAGTAGCCCTGTACATCACAGAACGGGGAGGAGGACTAGATGTAGTCATGAGTCTTTTTTGCTTAATATATACGGATTCTATATAGTTCTTCAATTAGTAACACTGAATACCACATGTATGATTCCAAGTCTCCCATGGTCTCTAAATGACAGTTGTTTCAAAGCAGTACTGCATATACACTTAGTCAGTCTAAAAGATTTGTTTTGAACTTAAGCTCACTAAATTTTTCTGAACATCTAATGCCGGAACCGAGATACAACCTCCACCATTACACCCAGAATTAAGAATGCCAAAGAAAAGCATACTTTTCATGGGAGGAAAAGAGTAAGTTTCACAAGACAGCTACTTCAATCTAGCTCCTGCTACAGAGAAAAAAAACGAAAGCTATGCATCCGTATGTACACACATACAGACACCTGTGTGTATATACATAAATATGTACACACACATAGAGATTCTCTCTGGTGAAAATCAAGCACCAGCAACCATGCAAATAAAATCAGTAATCAGTTGCACCATGTTTCCTCTCATACGACTATCCCCTGCTGAACCTTGTAATCACATCCTTGTCAAGAGATGCATTCAATAATCTGCATGGCTGCAGGTACAGCCACTGATATGTTTTCATTTGTCAGCTGCTAATCTAGTGAGGGTTCCTTCAAAGCTATTTAAAATCAACACAATTCCTAAAGTGCATGCAGGAAAATTGCTAAATCCTTTCTCTGACAATTAATCACCTCCTAACTTGATGCCTACAGCTCAAAAATTTCTTTTGTTCTATTATACCATAAAACACTGAGAACATCTATCAAAAAAAGCTACAGCTAGAAAACACAAATTTTTATTTTAGACTTTTTTTGCTTTTTCAGACAGCTCTTACACAAAACTACAAGCAAGCTAACAATGATTCAGATTTTTGTAAAATTTAGGAGCCATATTTTAAAGACAAATTAGTTGCAAAGTTAACACTAACTTGTTGAGCTAGTCAGGACTGTAAAATCAATTTATAAACCTATGAAGAACATGATAATCACTATGCCATTATGCAAATCAAAGTAATGCGTGACTCAACATCTGTATCTTCAGGAAGTAAGCAAAAAGCAGGACACAACCAACGTTATATTCAACAGCACACTTTATAGCCTCTTGTCCCAACAAGGTATGCTGAGAATCTGAGGTACATTTAAAAGCAACACACTATCCAGTCTCACAACAAAGCACATGTTGGCAAGTACAAGTAAACAAGAAGCAGAACACCTTCAGTATAGATCAGTCAATAAACACTGACACCTGCATCTGAGAGCCCACATGCCTAATTCTTTAAGTCAGTTGAGAGACTGGGTGGGTGGGTGAGTAGGACAGAAAGCTTGACAAGCCCTTCCAGTTCTAACACATGGAATACATTCAAGGTTAGTATTTTTTTACAAGAGTTTCCTCTTTCCTTAGGTCCATGACCTAAGACACATGTTTTAATCCTTAGTAGACAGCAAAAAAGCCCATCTTTCTGAAGGCCTTTAAAAACTTTATTTTTTAAACATCTCCAGGGTAATAAATATTATTTACTTGCACGCAGGTATATATTAAAAATACCACCAGCAGTCTTTGCTTACGCTATGTATCCCCCATTTCAGCCAAGCAAGCTCTTGTTCCTCCAAAACACAGCAGCATTTACCTCACTGACCTTGGGACTGCCTTCCTCCAGTATTTCTCCCTCATCAGTTTGCATGGGAACAGGATCTGTGCAAAGCTCTGCAGAAATGCAAAATACTGCCTAAAAGATAAAAAAAGAAAGACATATTTTAAAAACAATGATTTTTCTGTCTTTAACAGTGTCATGCGAGATTGCAGTGCATATAAATAACAATTCCAGGCTAAGACCTTTAATGTGCCAGTTCTGCACGTATTTGCTGAATTTATGTTTTATACTAACAAGTAAGACAACTATTACTTAGGATAAGACATAACTCTACTTAATTAAGAGAAAAAAAAGCACCTAACAGGATTATACTTTCTTTTTAATTTTAAAATATGTCATTTCTGAGTATTTTACTTATTCATTGTGTTTACTTATTAAAGCTATGGTCAGTAAGGAATAATCACATGGACTAGAGCTGAGCAATTATTACTTACTAGGAAATAGCTTTTGTGCAAATATAAGCTTCACAGATTCAGCTTACAGACAATCTAAAGGTCATTAGTTTGAAAAACTGTTAGACAGTGATCCCACAGTACCTTTGAATTCTCACTTTAGGGATTTTTTTCCTTGCCTTCATTTTAGAAATAAATACGTTCTAGCTCTAAATGGTTCAGGGAACTGATAAAGTCATTCATCTTTAGGTTGACACTTCCAATCTAACCCAGATCAACAGCTCCCAGTATTTCCAATATCCAACACTACTTGGTAACTGATTTTTAAATTTGCTTGACAATATCACTACAGTTCCAACAGAACAAAATCCACACCCCAAACTCCATTCTTAGAACTGTAAAGTAATTTATGGAAGAATGCAACACAGTTCAGGAGACAGTGGTTACAAAGATTAGAACATCATCTGCTCCAGAGGACGAGCCATCTTTCAGGAGTAATGGATCAAATTAATCAACTTAGGAGATCAAATGCACTAGCATAAATTCAGCAGGAATCTCTGACTCTCAAAATGCAAGATGTAAGCTACTGTATCTGTAACATTCCAGGTATGTCAAAAGTAAGGGCTCACACCTAGTAAAAACTCTCCTAAAGCCAAGAGCTGTTGGCCTGTAACAGCTGTCCCTCTCAAGATGCTGTAACTCTTCAACTGCACCAGCATTTAAGATCCATTTAAAGTCTCTCCATCTCATTTTTGCACCTCAGCTACAGAGCTGCTGACTACTGTCACCTTCACAGCAGCAATTCCAAGCCTGGAAACTGACAACTTTGGGAATGCAAATAGTAATGACGTCAAAAAGAGAAAGCTTGGAAATTTTTCATCTAGACGCACCTCCTTCATTTCAAGGTTAAAGCTGGCTCGTAAGGTAAGACTGTCTGCACTGCCAACGTCATCTGTATGTTGTGCAAAGGTACACATCTTTTATGGCTATTAAGTTGACACAAGGCATGAAGAATATGTTCGACAAACATGAAGGTGCTAAAGCTATAAAATGTTACATACAACTTATTAAATGTTATAATCAACAAGCTGTTACTTTCAGTAGTATCTTACATTCTTATGCAAAGCATGAGAGTTGTAAAGACTCACAGCATAGTCATTTCCTTTTCTGGGGAAAGAGGAAAGAG
Organism: Chionis minor; assembly: GCA_013398295.1. NCBI lineage: Eukaryota > Metazoa > Chordata > Aves > Charadriiformes > Chionidae > Chionis > Chionis minor. The sequence continues at coordinate 16,475 of VZSF01001817.1, forward strand.
GATAAAGCAGACCTCTCACCCAAATCCCCACCATTTATTCCGCCTGCAGCATATAATCAAAAATCTTAGGTATCAAATGCTAAACAAGGCTTGTATCATGCGTCTATGCCAAGGTCCTCCTGTCGATAACAAGCATTTCTGGGTGCCAGGCTACCTTCTGCTCTGCAGCAGGAGGGGAGGAGGGCGGGTGAGCAGTCCCTGTCCATGGTACTTCACCACGCTGAGCTGCTCAAACCCACTCCAGAGCTTCTGGAGCTGGGAATTTCGGAGCATGACTTCGCATTATCAGATTCAAGTAATTGGGAAGCTCCACAGATTGTTAGACACATAGTCTGACGTCTAACAACCAAAACATCTTTGGCCAGAAGGATTACTGTGGCACCGAACTGGCTTGAAACCACAGAAACAAACAAGATTGAACTTGAGCGACAGAAGCGTTAAAAAAAAGCGCTTATAAAATTGTTTTAGACCAGTTAGGTCAGGCCAAGACCACTGCAAGGACGCATCACTCTGAATGAAGAGTGCTGGAAGAACTCAACTGTGAACCTCTGAAAAACTGCCATGTTTATCTTCTGAAATATTCCTCACTACCAGAGGAACAGAAAGTGCCAAAACTTGACACTAGTTTTTATATATTACTCCTGGAAGAAGACAAAAAAGCTACTAACCAGTGCATCTCAAAGGAAAAAAAAAAAAAAAAGAGACTACAAGAACAAAGATAAGCAAGCTCTCCCACAGAGGACAGATTAAATACACTAACAATCCATAACTTGGGGAACAGAGCAAGAAATAGAAAAGCCAAGAGAAATCTATAAAAAAGCATATGGAGAAAAAAAAAGGAGTTTATTCACTCACTCTTCATTTGGCCTGTAATTCATATTCTATCAGCTTTAATGTTTAAAACATATATCATACTATTTATTATAATGCTCAGAGTGAATTCACTCGTGTGGGACAGCAAAAAGGTGGAAGTTTTAAAAGGTCCTGTAATTTACTGGAAAAATTCACAAGGGAAAAAGAAAAAACACCAAAAAAATCTCGGAGCTGGTGTAGGAAGACCCTAAGCCACAGAGTGCAAGAATGTTTCAAGAGGAAGTTTTGCTGAGCACTGCCCTTCTATTGTATTTTTCCCCATTGCATTTGCTTCCAGCTTCTTTTGGGAGACAAAACACAAGGCAAAAAACTGTGAGTTCAATTTAATACTATGATTTTTATGTTCTTTCTGCATATGTGAATCTTTGATTCCCATGGCCACTGGCACAAGATTGCTGCATTTCAAGTCTGTTTATTGCCAAAAGCAAGTATTTGGGGATTCCTGAATCCATGAGACGTTACCTCTGTGGCACTTTTGTAGTAGTCATTTACAACTGAGGATGACTACTCAGCCAACAAAGTCACTGCTTAGTGCCAGCATGTGAAGAAACGTAATTATTCCATGTTACTGACACCACCTGTTCAGCTCACTAGCTTCTGAACAGAGGGCTAAAAGTCACACATAGGGTAGTTTATTTTGTATGCAGAAGATAGACAGGCACTCAAAATTTGTACTAGTGTCTTACAGGATTGGAAAAAAGGCCAAATGCCAAAAGGCAATGATTTACATATTTTCAATATTTACATGATATGCCACGTTTCCAGGGGATAAAAATATGTAAAGTTTATAGATAGTGCATTCGGATTTTTAGATGTGACATCTATCAAAAAAGTCACCCTTGGAAAAGGTCAAAAACTATGATAATCCTCTTCTTCCATTCTTGCATATACCCACCAAAATTACTTCAGATGGGACTAAAGTTCCCCCACCTTCTTATTTACCAGCTAATCAACCTGGGCTTGAGTGAGGGCTCCAGGGAAGGTATAACAAATAGCAATGCAGATACATCAACATCATGCATATCTAAAGTTCATAACAGTTTTTATTTAACTCTTTAAAATATCAAACGGTGATGAGAATGTCACCATTACAGACAGTAGCAGAATTTGAGGGTAGGTCCCAAACTCTCTCACAACAGCACAAAGCAAAACAGGCACACAAGTGCTCTTCAAAGGTGGTGATCTTGTATACATGGCATACTTGGAAAAAAAAAAACCAGTTAGAACAAGGCATTGAACTATGTATGAAATGAGACTGTGCTTATTTGATGCAATCGTATTGATACATGATTGCAATCATTAGTCTCCATCTAGGTGAGCAGACAAAAAAAATTTTAACAGATGGTCTGGCCATATTATATCTAATTGCTACAGCTTTACATTACATCAAGTATGTTAAGAATGTACAAAAGCAACATAAAATTTAACATATGGAAAAATAACAGTGTATTTTTTGTCACTTGAAATGCAAACTGAGAGGTAGTGAGGTGAAAGCAAGAGCATCCAGATGATTAACAAAACTGGAATGTAACTTCATTGCCTATAGGAACTAATCACTTACCAATTCCACTAACTTTAAAATCTCATCATACATTAAATAATTTTCAAAGAAAACCACTATATGCATCAACTTTAGCTGACAAAAACAAATCGGATCAGGCAGAGAAAAAACTTCACACCCAAACCCACAGGAAATAACACACCAAAAAATATATGAAAACAGCAATATATCCTATAGCTCATTAAGAACTAGTATAGGCTAATGTTCTTCTCACCTCCAACTTTCAAGAATGCAATATTGAACTTTGGTTGATTTTTACCTTTGACAGTTTCCAAGGGCTGCCAAAGCCCACAAGGATCCGTCCTGGCTACATTCAGTGCAAAAATAAAACCCTAAAGGAGACAAAAAAAAAAAAATTTTAAAAGGTCAGCCGACTGTGGGCATTACTAGATTAAAAAAACATACAAATCTGCAAGTCAGTTGTCTCCAAAGCTCAGCAACCCTTACTCCCAAAACATTTAGAAAAAGTCATATTCATATTACTAAAGTTACGTAGAGTAAGCAAAAAAACTGTAATTGCAAAAGAAACAATACAGTCCCCATTCCCTCTTCCTCTGCAATTTACGCAGTATTGGGGAGATGGGGGAAGAGAGCTACAGTTAGGGTTAGAGTTAAGGATAGAAGTACCTTTCTCCTCACTATTCTTCCACTTCAACTGCCACCCCAGTTTAGAAAATTATTCTTTGAAGGCAAGAAATGTACGTGTTGCAAAAAGCACTTAGTTGCTGAACCTTAGGCTCAAATTTAGGCTCAACTTTTAGCAAATTTAGGCCTTCACAGAATAAAGTTGCACCACTGCTGGAAATACATTTTTAACTACCTCTGAGAAAATGTCAGAAACATAATACTGCTTATCATTTCCACGTACTTATTACTCACACATCACCACACAACTTAAGACCAACCACCAATTTTGAGGGGGGAAAAAAGAAAAAGAATCCTTACAGTGTGACCCATCAAACCATTTAAGAAGCATCTTATACCTGTATATGTAGTATTTAGTCTGCTGGCTAATTAGCCTGCTCTGAGTCTTCACTAAATACTATAGATACAGGCCTCACACTGAAGTCTAACAACGTACCTTGCATAGTACTGTGTAACAGAAACCTCAAACTGATATTGAACAGTAAATTCCCCCTTCCAAAGATTTACTGTCACTATCGAGTTTCTGTAAACTTTGCCACTGGAACCACTTGAAGAAAAATAGCTAGTATTTCCTCATAGGTATAACGGGAATACTTCCCAAAATGAATGCCATCATTTACACGTGCTGAAAACATTATTTGTTTGGCACCAAGTTACAATTTTCTCATTATTAATCACCATATTATCCTCTTCACAACAGTTTTGAACTGTTTACTTACTATGCATAGGTATAAAACTGAAATGTTCATTTTTTCATGCAGAAATTAACGTCGTCACTATCAAAGTAGTGCAAGCGCTACCAAAGCGGAGGTGCAACTTTCTCAGTCTTCTCGATCACTCAGAAGTAGTTTTCCAAATGAAAAATCTACATTAAGTACATCATCACCTTAATATTGTGATGTCCCAAAAGTATTAGCAACCTTAGAGTTCACACTTAAATTGAGGATGTTTTTACCAGACAAGACATTTTAAATCATTGCTAGAAACTAAGGCTCTGGAGACAGAAGTCTAATAAAACCAAAACTCTTGATTACTTCTACAATAAGTGAATGCGTACTCTGAAATGAGTAAGACGACATAACATTTACCATTTTGTAATATTTCGTCTGTTGGGGAAAAAACCAAACCACTGCTTTCATCTTAGCAAACTAATTAAAGCAAGTTGCATCTACCTGACTTCACTAGACAATAAAAGATTAAAGAACTACTACTACTACTGAAATATATTGAAAATAGTATGTGGAGGTAAGAGTAACTCACTCTGCTGTCTTTAAGTTTCCAATTTTCCCTATTTCCAAAACTATAGAAAAAAATGAAAAATTGACTCCTCAACTGAACGTTAAACTATTATCTATCTCTCTAAAACATCTCAGAAATATCCAGCCATGACATTTAATACAATATTATTAATCTAAGCAGTCAAATACACAATACTTTATAGGTGGAGTCAAAGGCTGTTGTTGACTCAGCAGTTTTATCATGTGTTTCTGACACGTATCTCCATCCAGAGAGAGTATCAGCCAAAAAGCAGGACTAATGAAATGTCTGTGCAATTTCTGACAGCATAGGATCTGAAGTTGGAGAATAGGAAATACTGTAGAAGCTGGCCAAAATCAGCTTATCCCAGAAAGGGGTTAGTGCAGGCTGGATACCGAAATACCATAGCATTAGTATCAAGCAAAAGCATTCAAATTTCCAGCCAAACCACCACATGCTTATGGACCACTAATGTCTCCATGGGAAAAAGAGAGAACTGTTACTAATTGTGCCAATAATCTGTCTTATCTCATTACAGAATCTTATTCATGAAGTATGGATTCCTATCCCTAATTGAAAAAAGCCTCTCGTCAGTATCTAACTAACTTTTAATAGATCCAAGACATGAAAAGACTGCTTGTCCTCTTCGCGTTACTCTGACAAATTTAGGCCTATGTTTCTAGAACAATAACAATGTTAATTAGCAAAGTCAAAGTGGCACAAGAGAGTAGAAACCAGTAAAAACAGTTTGGGTTAAAGACAGAACATGATGTGTAGCTGAGTACGACTGCAAAGATGCAACAGCAAGGACAACCTCCGTGTCTACTACAGAACAGTATTTAAGTATCACACATACATCTCCTCCTAATTCAAATCCTCAGAGTAAGTATCTACTTCTGCCAGCAGCCAGGGCACTAGGATGCATCAACCCGCCTGTCTGGACTGCATAGGTAAAATTTTAGCCAGGAAAGCAGACACAGTTTGTAAGCCAGACGTGAGGAAAAAAACCCCAATCAAACTAAAAACCCACCCACAATTTAAGCACCATTCCCCCAACAGAACAAAGGGAGGGGGACCTCCCCCTTCCCTCCAAGAACTATGACAGTTCATAACCAAGTATTAATCAGCTAACTACAACACTTATTAATTCAGACACCCAGGCACACCGAGAGATCAGACTCAGTTTCTATTATCTTGCCATAGCAGAAACAATTCATTATACCTACACACTCCTGGCTTACATATATTAAGCCCTGTCCTGACATACTAGAACTGTATGCATGTACAGGGTAACCCGCCCAAATATTCTGTATGTATTTCTAGTTCCAAGCTAGTTAAGTGCAGCAACTTGCTTAGCTGGGCTAGGGAACCTATGAAGCAGCACTATATCCTGTACAGTCAGGACTCCTAGACTAGCTTTTTTCAAGTATTATTTAGGGTGCTGCACATCTTCCCGTATTTGCGCACCAAGTTCTTTACAGCAAATACCTCCTTCCTGGTCACCTCACATAAGCTGCCTCTGTAAGAACACCAAAATATTCCAGGTGCAAAGAAATGAAAAGAACAGGCTGCCATAAGGAAAATGTTTTCTTCAAATTCTACCCCCTAACCTCCCATCCAAATCTGGAGAAACATTAAACACTGGTAGCATGTGTGACAGAATTTCCTACTCACTATGAGACATGAGAGAACAGTAGGAAGCTCTAAAAATATAATTTCTATTCACTACTGGGAAAAAACATGAGGTAAAACTGGTTTCTTGTGTAAGAGCTGTGAGAACACACATAACTGTATTCAACAAAAGTCATTATGTAATCCTACAATAACTCCTGAATATTAAATACTATGTGTAAAACTGAATCCCATTACCTACCAATTGTTGGGTATTAAATCCTAATTTGAAAGAATAACATATCAGCAGCACTGAACTGGCTAACATTCAAACCCATTTCAAGTCATTCAGAATCCACCACCCTGTCTTAACCACAGCTAGAATTGAATACTTCAATTTTGGTTTTGCAAAACATAGCCAACTTCCAGAAATGAAAAGAGGTCCAGAACTATTGGTTTACCATTATACATCCAAGATAACATCACCAAGATCTATATTATTCCAGTTGCCATTATTCAGGCACCATAAAAGAAAGGTTTGTTGTGAAGGTAACCAACCGGTGGCATGTTTTTAAATTCACTGTATCACCTTGTTGGTTACTGTTCATGCTTAATGTACAGCATTATCTAGTGACGTTGTCATTGGACTAGCTGCCATAAATGGAATATTTTTCTCTGAACTTCTAGTATTAACTAAAAGCTTTCTGGGCGTGATTTTCATTCAAACAATTTCTGACTAGCAACAGTACATCTGGAGGCAAAAAGGGGGTCTTTGCTGCCACTGTGGTGTAACTGTGAATTTGCAATGTGGGTAAATGTTTGACAGCAGCAAACTTTAATTTTAAACTTAGTTCCGACTTCTGTTGTGGACTGATTCTGATAAACGAACCAGGAGCACACTCTCTGCTCAAAAGGCTTCAAGCCGCCTAAAAACATCACCTCACAAAAACTAGCTGCTGACATAACTACATAAAACCAGCCCAAGGCCACTTAGGATATCGGGATGTTTGCTTGGAGTCATTCAGGACTTCAAAACAATACAGAAATATTTCATGGTTTTTTTCATCTACAGCCCACTGTGACTGTAACAGTTGTGATTTACAATAACAATTATCCAGGACAATACAGGTCTCATTGTGATAGGCCTTCTTTGCTTCACTTTTCAAGACTGAAGAGGGAAATGTAACTTGTAATCAATTAGAAACAATTCAATAGGAGGAGAGATGCTACTGGTGCTTGAGAGAGGATTTACAATCTCTTTCACATTGTTTAGAATCATCTCTTTGCCTTAGTTAGGTGGAAGGAAATCCAGGAAGGATTAGCACTTCAAGGAAGAACAAACTAAAGATACGACTCTAAACAAAGCAACGAGGAGGAATGAGAAAAGACAGAAATCCTCAGCCTCTTATAAAAAAGAAAAAAGAAAAAAAAAATATCCAGAGAACAGCATTCAGCAATGGCAGCTGAGGACTCCACAAAAATCACTGTGGTGTTCTACAGCAAAACATGACACGGGATAAAGCATCCATCGTGTTTAATTCAGTGTTGGCTGCACAACTTCATATTTTGTTCAATATTAACTTCTCTGCAGCGACGTTTTTTGTAGTATAGGGAAAATGGTTCAGCTGTTAATGTAGATATGACACAGCCAGTTTTAACAAGATAAATAACTGTAACTTGGAATAAATACCACGTACATAAGTCTCTATTGCTCTTTTAAGAGAACATGAGAATAGAAGGACTACACAGAAGTTATGTCATTAACCTACATGTACAAAACAAAAGCCCCAACCCAATAGCACTTAAGTCTTTTCACATCAAAAGCCCAAATATAAATTAGCAAGCCACTTTCATAAAGTAGAACACTCCTGAAGATGCCGTGGGTTTTTTTGTTAAATGGACAATTACACAACATGAGCTGCTCAAGAATTAGTGAGCTGGGGTTTGTTTTGTTGGTTTGGTTTTGTTTTTTTTTGTTTTGTTGTTGTTGACAAATGTCTCCCTTTTTGACACAACGTTAAGGAAGACATGAGAAACAAGTGCACAAGGATACCCCTCAAGTCACATTCACGGAGCTTTTTCTGAGCAAACTAATAATATTTCTTAACTTGTGTCTACACAATCTTTAAAAGAGCAAAAATTTTATTCACTAGATCACCTAGCTATCAGACCATCAGGTTCATCAGCAGGGTAAGGAAAGGCAGCCCTGGACTGCATAAAAGTGGTCCTAAGGCAGATTTTCTATTTAGAAAATCCTGTTTCTATAGCTCTGGAATCTGAAGACAGTCTTGAAACATGAGCTGAAGACAGAACCTTGAATCACCACCTTCCCAGTGTTCCAAAACACTTACATAAACAACACTCAAGGTGCTAAATGTTCCTCCTCCCACTAAAGGAAAAATAAACTAAAAAGTGCATTAAAAAAAAAATGTTTTACTTACACCTTTTTGCCACTTTCTACTGCAAAAAGCAGCATAAAAATTCACTTCTTTCCCACTCATATCTTTTGCTAAAGAATCCATTAAAAGTTAGTGAACATATAAACGTATTTGGCTCTACTTTGCCTCAGCAACCTATCATACACTACACATAACTTCTCAACTGTTATCACGGTTACATCCCAACTATGATCATCCCCCAGGCTGCCAACTCGTTAGGTCTTCCAAAGTCCTTTGTGCTTTGTCCCACTGTCTTTTCAGTGTGGCTGAAGCATGTATATACATGTATATGTGTGTGTACATACCTAAGTATATGTAATAAACATCCTCAAAACTATTTTTACTTCTTCTATTCAAGCCCTTCAACACTCTACTACAGTGTTTACGGCAACTATTGAAATTGAGGTTGTTGGGAGTACTCTTGATCTTAAGTGACCAACAGCATCTTCATGACTGTCAGCAGCACAGCAAGAGTTTTGGTGATGACTGGAGCATTTAGGAATTAAACCATGATGAATTGAGAATACTGGCTACTTTTTCCACTCTGTATCAAAGTTTTACCCAGCCAACATAATGACAGACATTTTTTAGCCATGTTGGAAACAAACTATCACTATAAAAAACTCATTCTTTTCAATAGTTCATCTTCTGTTCTCTTAGGTCTTGCAAATGAATGCTTTTCAAGCACAAAAAAGGGTGCTCACACTGCTAATACTGTTTCTGCTTGATAATGGTAGCAATGCTCCGAATCCTAATTGCACACAAGCAGTCATTACCATGAGTATTACAACTATCATGTAATTTAATGGTGCCCTGGTGGCAAAAACGAGGATGCAGTCAACATGCTTAAAGTGTGAGCAATCCACATATAGTAGCATCCCCAATGCTTCAGCACTGCTGGAGCAAAACCAGCACAAAGGTAGCAAGCCTTTATTTCGGGACATTTGCCAAATGTCAGGAGGTCTTTAGAATACAGAGGACTTGAATTTCCAGGAGAGGTGAAGAGTAGGGAGGGGGGGATGGATGTTATACTAGACCAGAGACTTTAAACATTTTTGTCCATCTTAAGCAAAATACTACGATGAGAGAGAAGTCTACTTCACAACAGCTCAACTTTAAACCTGAAAGCAATAATTGACTCCTTTACTGCTGATAATCCCAACAGAATCATCCCATCAGACTGCTCGTGCCACAAAAGACAACTCAGGATCAAAGGTTTCCTCGTAACAGTCACCAAGTCCTATGTCATAGTATGTTTATCAACACCAGCAGTAGTACCTAAATTAAAACTGATAAGGCAGTAAGCAGACGTGTGCACGGGAAAGGGGGAGGGGCAGCTTAGCCATTGACACTTTTAAATGGCAACTTCAGCAGTTACAAGAGTTCAAGACAGAACTACTGAGAATCATTCAAGTGCGTCACAGGATTCAAGATACTGCACCTTTCACACTTTTCACTTCTTACTATCTTCCTGCATTACAGTTTCCTGTGTTAAACCATCTTCCTCTTCGCCCCCCCCCCCGCCTTTTGTAATTTTTTTTCAGTAAGAGCTGCATTGTTAGGAAATGCACAGTAGCGGGGCAATACTGGTGCTAACTCTTTCTGCAGCCATGACACATGGACACGCGTGCCCTGCTGCACACAGAGCAACTCTGGATCACAGCATTACTACAAAGCTGTAATGCAGCTTTGGGCACACGTTTATAGCCAGACTGAGCCAAGACAGAGCCAGAAGGGGGGCTGGGGGGTGTGTGTGTGTGTGTGTGTGTTGATGGTGTGATGGAGAACGAAGCCTGAATCACAATTTGCTTTTATTTTTTACCTCTTTGCTAGTTTACACCCCAAAATTTTCCAAATGAATGTTCCATATTTATCCCATTTCTAATCACTAATAACTGAGTTTTTTGCTTTATACAAAGACATTTTTACTTCCTGCTAACATGACTGTAGATGCAGAGAAGTCCAAGATCTTAACACTATTATTGTCAAAGAAAACAAATACTGAGTTGTTAAGCAAATAATTCTAAACTATAATTGCAAGCACCAACTTTCAATATAACCAGCTGCCAAGTTCAGCCTCATCAATATTTATAGCTTGACATCAGTCTGAATTGTACTTTTCAGCTATTTAGGCATCTTCAGAGACGAACGGGAAGCTGATTTTCAAAAATCTGCTCTATTCAATCTTGAAAGAAATGAGTCAATACACTCATTTTTTAATAAGTTTTATGATTTTTTTTTAATTTAAAAATAAAATGAAAGTTATTAGCGATATAATCCTAGCCTTTAGCACTGCAATCTCTGATAAACATGTCGAGTTAGACCAATCAAACGTGGGATTACTTGCAAGAAGAGTTTTGGATCTGCCGAAGTATGTGTGACATCAGGGCCCTAAATTTCCAGTCTCTTGGGTCTGGCACAAAACAATTTTTCAACATTCACATCTACTTTCCTCTGAAAGTGGCATTTAAAAGATAGGTAACCAACCTTTATTATTTCCATCAAAAATATACAAGTCTCCCTTTAGGCTACCTACTTGCAATATGTGGCAATTGATTTTCACAGCCAAGCTCTCCTACCACATCTAAAAACCTAACTCTTTAAACGTGCTCCTAGGTTTGAATGTTTTTCACTTTTATATGTTAGTTTTTGCCCATCCTTTATTCAATTTGAAACTTCAGTAATAAAAATTCATAGTTATTTTTTGAGTTAAAACTTTGCAAAGCTAAAGTTACTTTTAGGGTGGTTTTTGGTGTGGTGGTGTTTTGGTTTTTTGTTTTTTCCTCTTTTTAAAAAAACACACTCAGCTGAAGCAGGGGCAAGTTAAGCTGATACACAGTATCCATACTCAAGGGAATACCAGTTTATCTAGTTATCTAAACTGGTGAAAGTAACGTTATCCAAAGTTGGATAAGTACAGGGTTAGAGCTGGAGACAGAACAGACCAATTATGTCACTGTATTCTTGCCCTGAGGCCACCACTACGTTGTGCTGTCAGAAGCGTTTTCCATTGCTTATTGGCCAGTGTTAAAAGTATTGGATACAATGGGACTTGCACCTTTTTCCCCCTGAGACACTTCTCCACAAGCTAATTTACTTTTCCATCAACAGGAAGCCCTTCTCAATTTGAATCCATTTGCTGCCATACATGAATTGCCAAGGACAAGGAAAAGGAAGTTGGCTTTTGAATATGGAAGAACCAGGGAAGTTAACTTCCAACAAAAGAGAAGATTATTGGCCAGTTTTGGTTGCTTCTCCATGTACTCAAAAATTAAAAAGGCTAAGGAAAGAAAGTTATTGACAGCTAACTTACTGCAACTACATACTTTAAAAAGCGAGCAAAAAAGCCTAGCTGTGCAGTAAAAAATATTTTTTTCCCATTTCAAGTACCATTCAGCAAAGTGAGTGCCATCAGAAATGTAGGCAACATTCCCCTTTTTATTAAATATAATAGAAACATTGAAAAACAACTAAAATCTGCACGTTCTTCATGCTGTCACCAAACCAACCACAGAAAGTTCATGAGCAGATCCTGAAGCACCCAAACATTTATCCAAGCAAAAAGCACAGCAAGATTTAAAAACAAACACACACGCACCAAAAAAAACCCACCACCACACTCAAATTAAGCTTTAGTATCCCACTTTGTTTTGGAGGGCTAGAAAATACATGAGCTGCACCGGTACAAAATCATCACAAAAAAAGACACTTACTATGAGGAGCAGGGGAATATTAGTATAAAGACAGTATCCATCTTCAAAAACTTCCCAATATGAGAGAAATTTCAAAAATACTAAATATTGAAAAATTTTTACAATGCCATTGAAAAATGGTCTGTATCTTGATGAACAGTCCCAAGCAAGCACTGTGGCTTGATTCTTTTTCATTCTTGTTTTCCTCATCAAAAAAAAGACTCATCTGCATTTTTAATTGCAAGGATAGACATCTGGTACAATGCAATTAAGATCCAACAAGGCAGAATCCCAGCCACTTGACAAACAGAAAAAGTTAGAAAGCTAATTTGAAACAAATTCTTCTCAGAACCCAAATATAAACGGAAGGATATGAATTTAAATTACAATGGCTGTAATAGTAAAACTTCCTGTGTGGACACACATTTGTGCCAAAGTGCTCTTTTTCTAAGTTTAAGATGAACTTTAAAAAAACAAAACAAAAACCCAAGCACAAATTTCAGAATAAGCATGTTCCCAAAAACAGAGTTAAACTGCTACATTTACAGCAATGTAAGAATATTGTTATAATCACACAAACATATGCGGGAAAAATCCGAAGACATAAAAATCTTAGAGGGTCACAAAGAAAGAGACTAAAACCCATAAAAGTAGCTGACAATGTTATAAAGCAACTGTTTTATGCAACATGTATCATAGCCTTCTTTCTTTAAGTGATTTTCAGCTGCCTCAGGTCAAGGATGGATCATAATTCATTTTGGAGTGAAGCATATATATTTTGGTTTCTGTAAGAAACTGTGGTGAGCGGACACATTCTCTTCCTCTGTCTCAGAGACAAATTTTTTTAATCAGAAATCTATACTAACACTTTAAGTTTGTATTAAAGACATCGCTCCTCAAGCTATTTGCACATTATTAACTTACAGTTTCTTAAGTCACAGTGTGCAAGCAAAAGAAACCTCAGACATCTGAAATACTGTTTCACTGTATTAGTAAAGAAAGTGAATGTATATGTGGATTTAACCTCTTACATAAAAGTGTTTCCAGAGGTTAGATTAAATCACAAAGTTATGGTACTGCTGTACAAAAAGCAGATTCTACTCTCAGCTGCAGTGAGAAGATAAAATGTACTCTACAGCACTTCAATCATCTCCGGAAAGAGTCATCAAACTATTTCTAAATATCTAAAAAATGTCCCAGGAGACAAGTAAAACATTTTCAAACGTACAAGTGAAGAGCTGGACAACCTGTATCTCTTCAGCCACACATAGCTCATAAGACATCTGAGTGTGTGACTGAACCATGCTGACACAGGGTTGCTGGGTAATTTCTACCTCCTGGCTGTAAGAAGCTACAAGACAAGAGGGCCGACTCCAATTAACACTGGTGGATCGCCCTAGGGCCAAAGCATGTTTAGCCCATGGTAGACTGGCAAGTGCCCGGAGAGTTACTTCTATCTGCTAGAGGTGAACCTCTTTCCCACCTCATGAGTGAAACAGCCATGAGATTTTTGCAGAGGTCACAGGGCCAGGAAAGTCAGCAATGATCACCTCAGAGAGGCCAGACGTTTCTCGATTCTGATCATGTACAGACTTAATAGACTAGTCTTTAAACAAGAATGCCGGCGTACAGCTTTACAAACATTTAGCTTCTTGATTTAAAAATCATACTTTCAATTTAACTTGTGAAACTGTCTCACTAAGTCTACACTTGCCACATGAAGAACACAGTAGAGAACTGCAAGGGACAACCAATGTTTGCCGCAAGAAAAAAAAAAGTGGTAAGAAGGAAAAAAACCTGCAACCCTAGGACACAAGATGATCAGGGGAAAATGAGGAAGCATTTTGAACTAGCAGAACACCGAGACTAGAATCTGAAAATCTCTAAACTTCACAGAAGAAAGTTAACAGTATTCATAAAAACTATGTTCTTTGTAGACCGCTGCCAAATCAAATAGCATGAAAGAACAGATTTCTTCTAACACAGAACAGACTTCACTACCAAAAAAATGAATACGCTACTGAAAAGCCCATTCTCAGGTTGTGTTTCACTACAGTACTTTTATAATGCTGTCAAGGGCTAAGATGAAATTATAAAAATTAAACACAAGTAAAAGCATTTACTCATACTTCGCTACTCATTTAGACATCTTAGAAGGCTTCCCCTCACACAGGCAACATGATATTATTGTATCGCCTTTTGCCTAATCCTGTCAGGCTATCTAAAATTATCAACTCTTTGTTTTGCAACTTTGCTTCTTATCCTTTCATCCGCTAATTAGCTTTTCAGCTTTCAATCTTCTGCCCGACAGGGTCAAAACATATTGACAACCAGTTTATAATTTATACATTTATTCTGACCAGCGTCCTATAACATGCATCATGAATGCTGCCTTATAGTACCTCCCGTTTCTCCTGACAAGCATATGTTTCTCCATAGACCTAAACTGGGCAGGAACTACTTGCGGATCTATTTTACACTTTTAAATAGATATGTAAAAGTTTTTAGACAGTGGAAGTCTCAGATAGAACATCAGCTTTCTTCCCAGATTTTTTCATGGAGGAACCATTGTGTTTTTTCTAATCCATGGACATTAAATCAGGAAATACATGCAAGATATCTGATTTCAGAACTACTAAAGCTGGCAAGGCCCAGAAACGCAATCCGTACTGACTAGCTGAAACTGGAAAAGGTCATCTCCATAGCTCACTACATGGTAAACACGGAGAACATCCAAACTCCAACCACAACCCTTACACTGATGAAAACTTAAAAACCTCAGAACATTCCCCTACAACATGCAAACCATAAGTGCAAAACCACCCTCTCCCTCTTACCGCTATAAGAAGGCAAAGGGAAAACGAGTTTAACGTACTCACTGCCTACGCTCTAAAGAAGGAAAAAAAATTAAATACAAAAATTCTTTGCAGCAAAGCATGCTTACTTCCCTGAAGAAAAAAAAAAAAGTGCAATGCAAAGAAGGTATGAACAGTAAAGCAGAGAAGTGTAAGCAAGTATAAGTTTTACTATCTGCTGAAAGCAACAGGGAACAGCAATCAGAATATCCTGATTACTGTTACCCTAGTCACCTCACAAGCAGAAATACCAAGAGGCAACTACTTGTCTGACAGTGACAGCTGACTCAAGCACCAAAAAGTGCCCCTATTTTTTTTAGCCAGTAGTAGCACAAAGCTTAGTTTGGATTCACAAGAAATTAAAACCAATTCTTCAGTCCCTATTACACATACTATCTGCTAAAAGAACAAGTAAATTTGCATATATATTTTATCTGAAATGGGAGAAAACCAGTAAATGTTAAGCTACGGAAGACTGTCAGTAAGGATCCATGTCTTATTCTACCACATCTGGCCAAACAATTTGAAAGATACGTTACTGTTTGCTCAACATCTCTGTGCTAAGTTTTTCCTATTAGAATGGAAGGCTGACATCGTCTTGCTGTTCTTTTCACAAGACACCATAACATTTCACAAGTAAAACTTCTGAAATTGCAATAAATAGATCATTAAAAGCATTCCAAAGATAATTCAGGCATGCACATCTTATAAGCACTGAGATGACAGAAAACTAAAGTTAACAGAAAACCACCGGTACATATTGGCTGGTATCATGTACTTCCCTCTTATTTATGTACTAAATGTTTAATTTATCCTATGAAGGCAAACAATGCCAATTCTTCACAAAGACACATTTACTGATCCAGAAGTCACAGACAGAAAAAGACTGAGTGAAAAATCAAATCTAATAGTAAAGAATTAAATAGCTGTAAGCTGTAAGGTACGCTGTAAGTAGAAGCACTGCAGAATTTGTAAATATTCAGTACAGACAGAATTTGTGAATTTAATAGCTGCACTAGAGAGCAATTACTGAGGAAAGCCATTGCAAAGAAGCTGGAGAGTGACTGTTAATCGTTATTATTACTATTATTGCACAAACCAGACAATACCTATGCATAAAAAGACACTTGGAGAAAATAAACACGATAATGGCAATGAGTGTCTAGAACAAGAGACTTTGCATCCAAGCGTTCTGCAGAAAATGGAGAATAAAGTACCTGAGCCATTAAGTAGACTATTAATAAACTCATTCAAGTCAATAACTAAGCTCCTTAGACTTATTTTATGATCTCTAGTTCATACTGCTTAATTGTAAATCCAATCTATTCTGTGAGCAGAAATACACCAGCTTTACTGGACGAAAAACTCCAACAAAAAAAAAACCACCCAAAAACCCAAGAGAACAAACCCCTTGGAAAATCTTTTCAAATTACTTATTCTATAGCAGTCCTCCAATTCTTTCTATCATTCTGGACGCAGCTCTTCATCCCATGGTTCTAGATGCAGCTACCTCTGTATAGCATGTATATCATGCATTACTTCTGCAAAAGTAACCTCCAACATCAAGTTTTAATCATCAAACACTCATCACCAAGCAAAGCTGTGACAGACATTCCATACAAATCTTTTATTGGACTATTCAGCCACACAAACTCTGGTAGGTGAAGCTTTTTTTGATACACAGTTTTAAGATTTCTATTTCCAAACATTTGAGCCTATTATTTAAATGAAAGCTCACATTTCCAGCTAAACTTGCAGCTACACAGAAATTGCAGAAACACACCAACCGATTCATAAGGCTGCCTAATCAAGAGACACTGACTCTATTAGAATTTTTTTCCCAGTACTTCCACATGACAGGATTGAAGTGATTTCCTTTACTAAGCCCCCCAGTAACAACATTATGAGAAAACAGAAACCAAGACCAAGTTCACAAAAGCATGCACATTAGAATTTTACCAATTAGCTCCGAAACTTCTGAGCTAATTCTATACATATATACAGTTCTACATAAAACTGTATATTCATGAAACATTTACATGCAATATAGCTAACCAAGATGAAAGTAAAAGGTATAATGATAACCTCACCTAGTTTTTACAAAGAGATCCGCCTGTGTCTTGTTGCCCCCAGAACTTCACAGCAGAAGAACTAACACATGCGTACTACTGGGCTCCATTCCCCCTTCCTCAGCCTCAACTTTTTGCAGGGCGATTTCTTCATTGCAGAATTGACTAGTTTTACCTACAACTTAGTTAAGCACAGATGAAAAGTCACCCTTACAAACAAACCACTCCCCGAGCTACATCTACATGTCAGTCCCTGCACTGACTGTGGATCATGAATTAAAAGTTGACATTATCTTTAAATTCAGGACCTCAGGTAATGCAGCAGATGAGAGCATCTGTCTCGCTTCTTAACAGCATGCAGGTTCCAAGGACTCTGTACCATTACGGAGAGTCACCATAGGAAAGGAGGGAATTGTTGAGCAACTCCAGTGTAGACTACCTAACTGCAAAGATGCCTAAATTCACATACATATTTAACGATGCAAACCAAATCTGTTACCTATACAACAATTGTGGCAGAAACTAAAATCCAATTCATCTGGATAGCAAAATTACTGGAAACTAGCAAGTAAAACAGATCATTCAAATAAGGAACTATACTAACCCCAAAGGTCTACCTACTCCTTGTCAGGAAGATTCAATTTTTGCGGAGCATGAAAATGCGACACTGAAACTTAACAAAAATCATGATTAAAAAACAGTAATTATGGACTGCAAAGCAAAAAAAGTAGTTTACTATGGACAGATATAAAAATAAATACTCTTAAGGTCAGTGAAATGTTAAACATGGAAAACTGAAGTACCATTTGCAGTAGTGAGCATGTCAGCTTTAGCTAGGAAAACACTTTGTTGAAACTTGGTTTTATTCAACAAGCCTCGGCTCTATCCTGTAGTAGATACTCCTACATGCATTTTCATAAGCAGATCTGAGCTTGTACGACACCATGCTACAGCGTTATCCACAGCCGGTGAAGTGTCTCCAGAAACAAACATACGCTCATTTTCCTACATACAGCTCGGGAAACTTTTTTTTTTTTTTTTGGGGGGGGGGGGGTGGGGGGGGGGGNGGGTGGGGGTTGGTGGTTTTGTTTTGGGTTGTGTGTTTTTGGGTTTTTTTCTGCCTGGGACACACCTCTGAGCACGGTCACTCCTCCCGCCCACCCACAGACACACATTTTAACTAGCATCATGCTCAACACATCCAGTGCGGTTTGTACTGGTGGTACCAACGTCACCTCGGGGCTGTCCCCGTGCCACCCAAAAGCGCTTTTCTCCCCCCGCCCAGCCACGAGCGGGCTCCTCGGGGCCCTTTCCAACCTCCGACGTTTTGCCCGGTCTGGGCGAAACCGGCGGGCGGCTCTTCCCCGGGCTCGGCAGCCAGCCCAGCCCAGCGCACCGCAGCGCCGGGCAGCGGCCTCGGGGCCGCCCGCGCGTCCGCCGCCGGGGCCCTGTTGGGAA
>VZSF01001817.1:35091-68272 GCA_013398295.1 Chionis minor
GGGGCCCTGTCCCGCACTCACCGCTGAGGCGCCGCCGCGGTGCGCTGAGCCCCCTTCTTCTCAGTGCCGGGGGCGGCTCCGCCCGGGGAAACACGAACCCAGGAAACAAACGCGAAGAAGCTGCGAAGAACGCGCCCCCCCTTCCCCCCCTTTCCGAAAACCCCACCGGAGGGAGAAGAAGAAGAAAAAAAAAAAAAAAAAAAAAACTTTCCTCGCCGCCGTCTCCCTCCCCCGAGGAGCACGAACCCAAACACACCGAGACACGCCCTCGCGCCGCCCATTGGACGGCGCCCCGCCGACCCCCGTGCTGATTGGTCGCTCCACCCGCTCGTCTTCTCCCTCCGCTCCCCTTTCCGCCCCTACACGCTGCCCATTGGGAAGGGCCTCGGGGATCTCTCCGCCCATTAGCCACGGCCCACGTCAATCACAGCGGAACATCCGCCTCTCAGCGCTTCCAATTGGGTTGCCGCGTAGTTACACCCTCACTGATTGGCTCCATTTGCTGCCTGTCATCGGTTAGCATTGCCCCCTTCGCACCTCTCACTGGCTCCCACCCCTTCTTCCTTTCTGCCAGTTGGCTGCGAGATTTGCCCCTTAAACGGGGCGCCCGCTCGCCCGCCCCTACTTGCTCCGCCCTTCCTCGCTCCGGATTGGGTTGCGGGTTGCCCCCTCAGACGGCATTGGAAAAAGGATATGCCCGTTACACCGTAACAGCACCAAGACCCGCCCACCGAGCTGCTCTCCTTGGCGGCCCCTTTAGCGCCGGCGCTGGGGCCTTCCTCAGCCGAGGCGGGAAAGGAGGCTGCGTCAGCGGGCCTACTTCATTTGTCGGCCCCCAGGGCGGGGCGCTGTGACGGGCACAGGCGATAACGTGCGCGGCCGCAGCTCTCGCCGCTCAGCGGCGCCAAGCGCCCCCCTCCCCCCGCGGAACCGCAACGACGCCACACTCCCTACAGACCCCAACGACATTTTACCCCGTGCTCCGCCCCTCCCTTCAGGGGCCCGCCCGCCCTGAAACAACTATTGGGCAGAGAAGGTGTCAGTCGTGGGGCTCGCGAAGGCCATTGGCAGGAGGCCGACACCCTCCTCAGCCAACTGGCAACCGCCGGCGATGTCACCCCCGGATGACACAGCAACCGTAGGCGGTGAACGGAGAGGGGAGAAGGGGGAGGAGGGGACGGGAAGGACGTTGCCTTTGATTGGTTGATTTCACTGTCAATCTTCCTGCGGCGCAGAGGCGGAGGAGGGGCGGGGCGGGCGCTGCTGTGTGCCCGCCGGGCCCCACGTGGCCCGGGCGGGTGCGCACGTGACGGGGGCCGGGAGGCGCCGCCGCGGCCGTTGCGGGGGGGTGAGGGGGAGTGGGGGAGGGGCGGGGAGGGTTGCCTCAGTGCTCGCCGTTGGCTGTGGGGGCTGGTCCCCGGTGGCCTCAGGGGCGGCCCGTCATCCGGGCTCGCCTGATTAACCCAGCCCACGCGTGTTGTACGTTTCACGGGCGGCGTCTGGCGCTCGTTGGGGCTGAGAGGAGCTCGGCTGTCGGCTTCCACCAAGCGGAGTTTTGCCCTTCGAGCTTTGGGAGCTGCTGCGGTTTCCTTTGGAGCAAGGCCTGAGGCTGTGCAGGCCGCAACACCCCAGGCAGCTTCAGTCCAGAGTATCTGCAGCCCTTTCGTTGCGCAGGCTCTTGCGGGCTGAAAATGACTTTTACAATTCTCAGATGGAAACTGAATAGCAATCAGGAAAACCAGTGAAAAATGGTGCTGTGGTGACCACAATACCATCCATAAACATAATTGTTAAACACTGATCTTCAGTATCTGTGGAGTGGCTTGAGCCAGAAACGAGGCAGTGGAGAAGGGGCAATGGGAGGCTGAGGCAGGAGCTGACCTGGAGACACTTTGCTGGGAGGCAGTGTGAAGGCAGGGGTGAGGTGCAGCAGTATTAGCCCAGGACTGGAAGGGTTTGGAGAGCAGGCGTGGGACAGTGCTGCTGGATCTCCGAAAGGGAAGGAAGAAGACGGGAGATGAACCCACATGGGACAAAGAAGGGTTTAGGATTAGCAGAGCAGAAGAGCACGGCCAGAGGAGCATATAAATCTCTGACAGGGAGACAAAGCAGTGAGGGGAATATGTGGAATAACAGAAGCATGTAAAGGATAAACTAGGAGGAGAGAAGGTATCCTTGCTTGTACCAAATTTCTGTGCTCATTCTCATTCTCCTTATTCTCCAGCATTTTTGAAGACTGCTGTTATCTTAACGGCTGTCAGTTCCTGACCTCACCCAGGGCTGCATGCCAGTGCAATGTTTTCATTTGATCTGCTCTGGAGAATCCCGTTACAACCTGATGAACAGACTAGTCGGGCAGCTGAAAATACCATTTTGGTGCTGAGCAGAGAACTGTAGAGCTATGATGTGCCTGACATATTGGTGAACAGGTCTATGGGTGTTCAGTGAAGACACGGTCTGCCTTGGAAGAGCCAGAGAGCCCTTCACGAGTCATCACCAGGAGGGACAGCTGCCAGTGCAGAAAAACATTGTGCGCTGCTGGCACAGACAGCAGACCAGATCCATGTGAAGTCAGGCTACACAAGTCAGTAAACAGCGCCGAATCTTTCGATGCCTTTCCCGTTCAGTAATGGTAGTAGATTTTTACATTCATTGGTGGGGGAAAGAGCCCCATGAATATGAATAAGCCTTTATACTGGGTATGTACATACTTGTTACTGTAGTGGTTTAAGGAATTCAAAAGGCACTGTATAAATCATTATGAATAGCAGTTTAAATTGTGGATGCACCTTGCCTCTGTTCCTCGTTCGTTATTCACTGAGCAGGAACTATCTATATCCTGTGTATAGCCACATGTTTTTTTCTTCCTGTGAGCAGAAATCACTGATACACTGTAAGTACAGGTTGCACGCATTGGGAGAGAAGGATATGTCCCAGATGCTGACCTTGTCTTTGCCATAAGTAAAAAAAAAAAAAAATAAAAAAAATTCCCTGTTTAGATTCCCATTCTCCTTATTGGTGTTCTGTTGCAGGTTTTCCTTCATATGTTTTGCTCAGGGTTTTGGTGCACTTGTAGCAGGACACGGAAAGCAAGGTGAAGCAATATGACTGATTTTTCATAAGCCTAGGAAGCCAGACGTTTTCATTTCAGTAGAACAAAAGATACCACGCTCCATTGTCCCTGTACTTTCACGCTACCGAACAAATTGGAACTGTAGAAAGCAAGCGATTTTTTTGGTTTGTCTGAGATTATAATGGATGACTGGGAAGTTCCCACACAGGTTCACTTATGGATTTGAGGGATTATGGACTATGGATTAGCTCCCAGGCTAGTTTTGGCTCTCATAAATTCCAAACGCTTACAAACAAAATAGTTCTTCCTATGTTTTTTATACCTTCCCCATTGCCCCTTTTCTCCAATAATCGGACCAGGTTGGCTCGTGAAACTGCATTTTTTCATCCACTGGATGTCAGTATTACACTATCACTGTGGTGCGTTTCCAGGTACTGGGAAAGGTTGGGCTTCTTCGGGGTGAGGACTTCAGGAGGATCTTTCCTCTGTGGTGGACAAGTGACGTGGGAGACCGTTGAAGCTGGGGGGAACGGTCTCACTGCATTATGAGTGGGTTCCCTTTGGGTTCTGCAGAAGCAGGCTGGGACCCTGCCTGCAAATATCTTGAATTCTCAAACCTCACAGGGACTGTGTCCTGGGAGAGAGATGGACACTTCAGTGTTGGGGTCAATTCCACAACCTTTTAGTTATTCCAACACTCCCTCCTTATGCCATGAAAATACAAGGCCTCTTCTTTTTTAAAATAAAGTTTACGTGTTATATCAGAGAGACAATACTGTACCTGACAGGGAAACAGTACAGGAAAAGGCTGCCTGAAGGGACTTCTTTAAACAAACAAGGGATGCTGCCATCTTGGGACAATTCTGAATGCAGGAACGAGAGGGGACAAACCACTAGAAGCAGCTTTGGTATCTGGAGTTGAAAGTCAGGGTTTTTTAGCTCTGACGCTGGCTGATTATTTCCAACAATGCCGTAACATCTTTTTATAGGCTTACTGGGCTTTTTTAAAGTAACGTACCTGAATGGACTCTGGATACTCAGTCACTAAAAGGTACTGATACTGAAAAATAGTCTTTGATAATCCTGTCTTTTTTCTGCTTCAGACACTTTAAACAGCAGCTATCTAGTGGGCACAGAAAGTAACCAGTTAGTTACTTGCATTTTGGTTAAGAGATTTGGAAAGCCACAGCAAAATGCATGCTAATGCTCTTTATGGTGCACTATGTTTTAAGTGTTTTGGTTGAAATGTGGTGTTTAACACGTGATACAACGCTGCACTTTATCTGTGACTGAAATGCAGGCAGCACTCAAAAAGAAGATGGCTGTTGTTAAAAAGCTTATTTGTAAAAAAGTAATAAAAGAATTGATGTTCTCTTGTTATATATAAAGAAAAGCTGATTAGATTCTTCTCTTGCTTATTTCTTTCCCCTGGAAGCTGCTTTTTTATCTGTCTTTTTCCTAGAAGACTTAAGTGAAGTTTCAGCAGGCATATGACATCAAAATACCAAAGGAATAAAACATGAATATTTGGAAACATTTTGATACTGTTTAAAATACCAATTATTCTTATTTAAAAGTATTTATCCTAATAATTACTTTCAGAAAAGATACCTGCTAAGGATTCAGCATTTCCTGTTCCTTCAGTTGAGTGGTGAGAAGATTTCTCAACCATTCTCCTGCATCTACACATACCTTTTCAGGGAACAAGTAAGAGAGAGGGGAAGTAATACTTTCTATGCCTGGGAGCTGTAAATATCGGGACAGGAAAAAGGAATTTGTATTTAAAATAGAGAAAAGCAGATATCAACCCAATTAATTTTTCCTTTCTAGGTCACCTATAACACCAGAGAACAAACACAAAAGAGCAATTTAAGGAAAAAAGGAAGTAATGAATACTAGAATTACACGAAATAGCAGGAGGAAATTAGGGAGATAATGTCAGATGTAATTTTCAAATTTGTACGTTGGTCAGGTGATTAGTCCTAACATTCCCACTTTACCAAAAAAAATGTGAAAAAAAAATCTTTAATGACTGTTAGTGTTCAAGATCTGAGCTTTAAGTCACAGTCAGACATCTTCACAACTATAACTGTTCTTAATACAGTAGGCTTATTTTGACATTACCTATTTTTATGTGTCATACTCAGGAAAGACACGCAGTTGCAATAGAAACAAGAGCAGTTTATGCATGTCTTGGGCAAAGTGCTTAGCAGAAGTTTCAATTTGTTGTGCTGTTGTGCTCGCATAATACTGTTGGAAGGAAAAGGGGAGAAGAGAAGGTTGTCAGACCACAGCTAAAGGGAAAAAATTACCAATATGATGGCAATGTTCTTAAATAGAGAACGACTTATAATAGTATTTTGGTTTGGTTTTTTCCTGGAGGCAAAGTTAAAACAATGCTTCATTAACATTATTTGAAGCTATTTTAAATATTGCTGTTTGCAGCAAAACAATGTTAACATGTGGGCTTTTTTAATGGAAAAAAGGCAATTAGGAAAATGTTTTGAATTAATACTGTATTCTTTTACCGAAACAGTCTTTTTTGTCCATTTTTTCACTGTGTTGGCAGAGGAAGATGCCTGCTTTGTGCTTTCAGCGCTGAAAGGGAACCAGTGTGCATACTTGAATTATTGGCTAGGACTGGAGCGCTTACGCTGAGGCTAGAGGTCATGTGCCTCTTCAGACAAGATTTTATTTACCTTTTAACCTCCCCATTCCACCAGCTCTGTTAGAGCCACGATACCCGACACCAGCAGCGGCCTGTGCAAAACTGTTTTGCGTCACCTTTAGCTGAACCGAAATGAAAACTGAAGTGTAGGTTTGTAAAAGCAATTATAGTATTTTATTGTCTCAGGTCCACCTTCATCATCAGGACCACGTTAGAATTTTACAGCTAAAGGCAGGGTAACTACTACAGGCACTTTCTCCATTTTCCAAGGTTCAGAGCTACACTGGAGTTTTTATTTCTCCCAAGTTAGCCGGTTTCATGTGCAATGCTCATTTATGTCCCAATTTATGTCAGCCAGCCCCATCACAACAGAAGAATGAGACTGAGACGAAAGAAGAGGGCAGGGCACACTCCTGACAGCTCCTTCCCTATGCCACAGGAGCTATGGATATGTATATGCCATTGCACTTGCAAGAGGGAAATAAGGAACCTACGTCTGATAATATCACGCATGTACAATCAGTACTGATCCTGGGGGAAGCTCCCGCTTGTCTTTCTATCCCAAACTCTTATTAGGACAGCAGGAGCTTATGATTATATGTATATTTATTATTATTATTTTCTGGGAGTTGTAGCAGTATAGTAATTTAAGATGGCAGCTCTCCAAGGCTTTGCTGTGGTTCTAATTAATTGGGCACGCTGTTTAATTTTTTATTTTAACTCAAGCTTTTTTTCTCATATTCAAAAGGGCTCCCATTGTCCCTTATTATTAATGAGATCAAAGCAAGCAGAACGGCTGCCATTTCTCCTTAGCCTGTGGAAGCGAGACTGTCCGTAGTAAAAAAGCACAGGGCTGTCCGCACTTGTCAGCAGGACTGAAAGCAATACCATCAGCGAGGCGGGTGCCCTTCTTTGGTCTAGTGAGCTGGACACAGACAGTGAGCAGGAATAATACTCTGCGAGGAAAACATACGAGAAAACAAGGAGTGGGGCCTGCAGAACAGGGGATAGACTGGGGACTTACTGGAGGACGGGGCGGTGGAGTGTGCAGAATGCAGGGCAGAAAATCTGGGAGGGGGGGGAAATCAGCTTCCTCTTCCAGTGTGTGGAAAATTGTGCCTCCTTCAGCCAGACCAGGTGAAAACGGAAAAAAACCAAATCAAAAAAGCAACACAAAAGTTGCTGTCAGTTTTGATTAGGATTTTAGAGCTACAGTTTGACTGTTAAAACTCTCTCACGCTTTGGATGGTGGCTACATTATTCCCCCTTTACAGGCTTCCTTTTCTCACCAAAGTTTCCAAAACTGCTGTTTGATGGCGAAGCAGAACAGTTACATTTTTGTTAAAAAAAAAGGACAACCACAAAACCCCCCCAAAAAACTCAAAAACAACACGAAATGCTCCCAACCCCAAGTGTTTAACTCGACTATTTACTGACACTTGCAAAGGGGCCTAGAACCAATTGTGGCAGGACCTGAGGGCAGAAAGTAAGAATAATTCAGGAAGGGAGCATTGTAAGAAAGACAGAGGATAAAACCAGCATAAAACTGGGATTGTTAAAAAAATGTGGTTACTGAGAATCTCAGTGCAAGGAAGAATGAGGATGATGGTGGGAAAGATGTTACGTGCCAGGGAGTGGGAAGCTATATGGGAGGTTTCTTGGATCTAGGGCCAGTGTTGCACACAGAAGGGTGTATTTTGTCCCTCACACAGAGCTCTCATCAGCTGCAGTCTCCTCCTCGCCCTTGCATCATCCCAGATCAGCTGCAGGGAGTCCCTGGCAAAGACCCCGCGGAGACAGCTGTGTGGAGAGGCAGAAGGGAGGTCAACGGCAACAATGGGATATGAGTACCCGAAAGAAGAGCTGTGAAGAAAAATGGACCAGGGTCACCCCACGTGAGAGATGCTGGGCCAGCCCTGAGGAAGGCGGCAGCAGCCATTCTCATGACTTTGCCTCCAGCGGCTGCAGGAACAAAGAACGGCAAAACTGGGTGGGCCATACTCTTTTTTCTTTACTACTCAAACCTGACTACTTGCAAACCCCATGACTCACTTGCTGTCCCAGCTTTTCTTCTGCAATGGTTGGCAGCAAAGTCAAGCCCAGGTTCGTGAGTATAGCCTTCCGTGTCACCTCCTCAATGGAAACCTGCCAGCAGCTTCCCTGTGGCTGCCACGGGATCTGCTGCTGGGAGTTCAGGGTGGGGCTGTGTGGTCAAAAGCCCTTAGGCCGCCTCCTGGGAGCGATCATGAGACCTCTTGGTACGGGAGATGATCTCTTAGGAGACATGGATAAACTGCATGCAGGCACCAATGGAGAAAGGCTCACTTGCTCAGGGGCTACAGCAGCATTTGGCCCACTCTGCCATTTTCTTTTTGCACAAGGAAGGAAAGGTAATCGGGATTCCAGTGGATTTCATCATGCACAAATGGCCTTTCTCAAAACACCAGCTTCTCCCCCCCTCACTTGGGAAAAAGCAAGCGGTTTTCCTCCCAATCCTGCCCTAAAGCGACTCCCAGTTTGTTAGAGGGAAGTCAGCAGTTTATTGGGGCTTGCTTGCTTTTTTTTTTTCCCCTAAAAGTGAGCAGAATGTTCTTTCTTTCATGACTGCTGTTCTGGATTCAAGGACCTTGCTAAAAAGAGAGCTTGTTCCCTCTCAAGAGCCCTCAGTTCTAATCTGTTTGCTTCCACTGCTTGGACCACACTTGACTTCTGCTGCTGGATTAGATAAGGTCGTTTAGGACCTTACAGAGCCTAAACCAACTCGGCTATCTCTTGTAACCTATGGTCCTGCTTCCACAGGGTAGTGCTGATGCACAAAGAGCGCAGCAAATGTACATTTAAGCTGCTCTTCCAAGACATTCCAGACCAGGGCTGTGTGCAAGGCGACAGGGAGGCTGTGTTTATCAAGGGACCCCAGCTTCTCCAGAAGACCTTCTATTGCAGCAATTGCTTTTGCAGCAGTATTCAATGCAAAGACCCTACAGTGTTTCCAAGGGTTTCCTCACATTAACAACGCTGCTGTGCAGGAGTGAATTCCCAATTACTTATACTAAGCACTACTTACATGGAAGATTTTGAAACAAGATGGAGCCTGCCTGGAACACCACCCTCCTTTTGGCTGCAGGGTACAGCATCTGTAGCTGGCGCCTGTGCTTGTCTGCTTCTCTTTGTTCTGGTGAGTCTGTCTCCTTGGATGCAAACAGGAAGCTGTTGGTCATACTGTGCTGTCAGTAACTCCAGTGTAAATCCAGCACAACCCCATCGGGTGCAGGGAAATTAATCTGGATTTGCAGAAGCATAACTTTTAGGTCTGCAGCTGAATTAACGTCTTTAAAAGTGGTTTGGAAATCGGTGAGAAACCAGTAGAGACTGCTCCAAGTTTTCCCTCCAGAAAACTTTTGATTTATTGATATGCTGCAGTCATAAATACAGAACAAAGGAAGTGAATATGTTACAGTGTTCTCATTGTGAAAGGGCAATGGCAGATGCTTTGATAAACTAGGAGACAGGTCATTTTTTCAGTGCAATGCCTATCAGAACTTCTGCCTACCGTACCTCTCCAAAAAGTTATTTTTTAACTTCCTTCCTATGAGATGTATTAGACTGTGAAGGAGAATCTCAAACAAGCGATAGAATAATTTACCAAGTCCTAGAGAAGGTACATTGGTGAATTGCCTTGCATTGTACTGGAGCAATGGACCAGACAACCTAGTGGCCTTTTCCATTTCTAATGTCTATGATTATTGCAGTTATACCTCAGGACACTAAACAGAGCCATTTTCTTCCTTTCAGTGGCAGCAAAATGTCACTAATGGCCATGCTAAATCAGAGCAACTGATCCTTTTGCAGATGTGTTGTGCACTTAACGAGATGCTATAAATGATCCCACTTTGTTTAGACTTGCTATTTTCTGTTTCTGTAGTGCAAGTGCTCAGCACAAGGGGACTGCCAGCCAAGGGAAAGAATTTCTGGTAGGAGATTAAGGATAACTAAGGAAATGGTTGCATGACCTATAAAGAGAGGATCATAAATATTGCAACAATAAAACCAATAGCTTTTTCAAAGTTTAAATAGCTTTTCTTTTCAAACACTTGAGGTAAATGCCCTTTTCCCAAGGTTGTCTAGCATCTCCACATTGAGATTTTGCACAGAGTTTCACCAAATATACTGTAATTTCTCAGGGAGCTAGCTTTTCCTTTTAATTATCTTTCTTTGTGGAAGTGTCCCCTCCACAGAAGTTAGATCCCAGCTACCTGCAAGTTCCTTATTGCTTCCTCTAGCACTGAAGTTTCAGAAAAGCCAGAGCAGGATAATAATAATAATAAAAAAATAGCTCCCGCATTTCTTAAGCGCAACACCCACCAAACAATGCAAGAAGGGGCAAGTGTGGATCTGCCCTTTATAACCAAGCATCAGCACTTACACCTTGCGTCCTAGGGGGAACCTCAGACACAAGGGTTTGCTTACATAAACACTCAGGTACAACATCTATAATTCTTGACAATCCCAAGCGTGCAAAACCCCAGACCTGGGCTGCTGCAGCTCTGCAGATACCGACAACTGACATTCCTATCCCACACACTCTGCTGGCCTGCAAAACGGCCTTTGTTTTTTCTGCCTAGGGTAGGATGCAGCTCTGGAGCAAGCTGCCTGCTCTCTTGTGTGCTCTTTCTTTTCCCCCCCCATTCTCCATCCTACTACCAGTCTGAGCCAGTTCAGGGGAAGCATGGACCAATGCGTCCCACCAGCAGTATCGCAAGGATGTAGGTCTCGCAGAAGTGTTTCTATTCCTTTGACACCCCATGTTCTCATGTCCATTTAGGTCGTGTGTCTCAGCCCTTGGCTTGTGAGTACCGCTTTGGGCACTTTTAAATAAAAAGGCGCAACACCTGTCACAGGACAAAGGCCGGAGAGCCTTGATATTAGTGCTCCATCCTGCAATCAATCGGCCCTTGGTCTGATTGCAGAAAGCAATATCCTTCCTCTAACAGCCATTCCAGTTTGGTAAATCAAATAGCTGAAGAAACACGGGTGTTCATTCAGCCTACAGCAGGCATGTGCCAAATCTACCCCTGCGTCCTTGCAAAATGCTGATCAGTCCACAGCACACTGGTGCAACATACCTTTCTCTCGTGTATTGGAAATTCGCTACTTTTTTTGCTTTAAATAAAAAGGCAAAGGACCCCCTGAATGCAATCAGTACTTAAAAATGGAAAATGTCCTTCGTCTGACCTCCCTGATCCTTCCCTATGCTACTGTATGTATATGCATTAAAATCGGCTCTCATTTTTATGTTCTAGGTTTTAGTGCCTCTATAATAGCTACAATCCTCAATATTCAAATGTTGTACTTTGCTTCTGTGCTTTCTGCACAAATTCTTTTGGTTGTGTTTTCCTGGTTATGTGCAATTTCACATATCCAGTGGCTATAAAATCATGACTTTCAGCCCTCCCCGTCATCTAGAAGTTGCTGCTTTCTACCTGAGCCAGGCAGAAGGGCTGTTTTATGCTTATAGTTCTCCTACAAGTAACAGATCTAAAGCTTTAGCAAAAGAAAACAAAACCTAACAAGTCAGATGAAAAGGCAGAAGTTGATACTGCAGGCAGACAGGCTGGAAAGGGAGAGAGAGCAGGATTAGAAACATCTCCAAAACTTGAGACATTGACACATTACGTTTAGGATACACCAGCTACTCTGCCCTGAAGTTCTTGTGCAGAGACTTCTCAGCTACTGTCCCTTACTTCCCTATCTTGCTAAAAACCACAGGAAGTTTTCCCACATTGGGAGTGAGAATGGAGTAGCTGGGGTGCTGTACATTATGCTGTGGTTTTCTGTCCCCTACCTCCCCAAGTATACGTGCCCAGACTTGCAAGAAAAATCAGAAATAGGTGTTGTGCAAAGAGTTAGGTAAACATCTGCCAGCCTTGCTCCATGCATAAAAGCCTTACCGTTTCATCTACATCCACAGGTTTCTCTTCCAAGAGAGAAAGATGGTTCCTACAGTCACTGATTGTGCTTTTCCTAAGTCTTGCTTATTAATGAGGATTCCCACATTTGCATTTCTTCGGCAGACTAGGGACTGGGGACATAAGGTCTAGGGACACAAAGAGGTCATTCATTCCTGGACTGCCCTCCGATTTTAAAAAAGCACAGACAAAAGTGTCAAGAAAAAGAGAAAATTGTAATATTAAAGCAGCAGTGAAGCAAAGGGAAGGACAAATTTCTCTTACTTTCTTGGAGAGCCTCCCTAAAACAAGTGCAGAAAAAGAAAAGGCACAAAGTAATGTCGGTACTATGAAGAAAGAGGCTCAGGATCCCCGGAGCCCTGACATACCCTGTGAAACGAGCTTGGATTAGACGAACTCCTCTTAAACACTACCAACGCAATTGCTGTGTGGACTTTAAACACTGAAAGAAAGACAAGGATTTTGTTTACTGCAAATATTTTTTCATGTACCTTAATGCCCAAAAGTAAAATAGAGGCTGGATTTATTCTGAAACATGGTCAGGAATTTTAAAACAGGCTTTTGTATACACAAACAAAGGGAGCATGGGAAACAAGAGCTTGGGAGTTACTTAAATGTCAAGGATTACATTGTACCAGGTAAAACTGAAATGCAGCAGAGGGACTCAGTTTCATAAATGAAATGTCATTGCTGATGGGTACAAATTATGTAAGAAAGATGGAAAGGGAAACAGAGGTGGCACTTTGTCAGATGCATTTATAGCTGCAGCAAGATACAGTTCAGCCGCAAAGCGAGTGGTAGTAAAAAATACAGAAAATAAAGAAAAACTGAAGTGGACATCTGCTACAGCCTACTCCAGCAACAAGAAAGCAGGAATGAATTAGTCTCTCTCAAGGTACTCAAAGCCACGTGACACTGTACTTGTGGGGAATTTAGCTGCCCACATATCTTTTAACAGCCACCGCCAAACATTGGCCAAAGATGTTCATGTTTTACACAGAAGCCTCTCTAATCCAGACAGCACAGGTTCCTGGCAAACAAGCAGAAAAATTCCCCTCCAAACCAGGAACTGTAGCTGAGAAATTAAAAGTGACACCAATGAACAAAACTATCTGAATGTAACGTAGTAAAGAGTTTATTTGTTTGACTTAGAAAAGGTCTCCAGCATAACTCACTGGTCACATATACATTAAATATACAAATGCATACCAAAAGAAATCCAGAAGGCATGCATTCAGCCAAGAGGCTCATCCAGAACCACTCACCATTTCACGCCAGAAAGAAAGAGCTGCGAGCCCCAGCTTCGTTACTCTCTGCCCAAACCCAGGATCACAAGCGCAGGCCCCATGGAACACCACAGGGATCAGCAAACCTGGGCTGACAAACCAAAGAGTAAACAAGATCTAGAGAACTGGCATCCTCTTGAGATTGTCCAGGGTCGAGACACAGATGCCAAAGAGAGCTAGTCTTGTTCGTTAAAATAGCAACAGAGCAACAAAAGTCTCCCATCCTTCCTGCCCCCTTGGGAGGTTAGTGACTTGATTGCAAGAGGTGGCTTCTTGGGCAAGGAGCAAATGATTTGAAGTCTGCTGTAGGTACTGCTGTACCTTCAGCCTCCGCTAGCAGATTTCCAACAGAATTCGTAACTACTGCTCCTTGCCCCTCTGCCCCCCAGCACCATCAACCACATTTTATCTGGAGAGTGATAGAGATTTCTTTTACAGGTCACAGCCTCAGGTTTCTAGCACTCATCAAGAACCATAATTAGCAAAACTAGTCAAAATAAATGTGGTCACCTCACCCAGACTCACATCTGTTGCCATAGGAGCAGCCAAATAGTCCAAGTTCAGCTGATCTTATCTTCGGGGAAGAACAAGTTCCACCAGAGTCTGAAACATCCACTCTGGATCAGCAAGGCTGCATGCATCCCCAAAGAGTCACACTGAGTTTAAGGAGCAGATTCAAATCATGCAGAAAAGCAAGCTTGCGTTCTCAAATTAAGTAATTAAACAGCGTGTGATAAGCCTAAGGAATTCTACTAGCCCTGGAGTCAAGGCATAAGGCTCAAACTTCTGTGACAGGGGAAGGAATTTAAAAAACACGTGAACACTACCTTTTAGGAACTGGTGTGGCAACAAAATAGAAGACAAACCGATGAGACTCTCACTGGAAAGGAGATCTTGTTAGTTGACAAGGTTAAAGAAAAGTGTTCTCACATCCATCATAGGAAAGAGAAAGTAAAGCGTGTTAATAAGCAAGCACAGAGGGAAAGGAAGGGCAAGTGAGATCAGCCTCTCAAACTATGAAGTCACTCCACCCACGATGAAGCAACAAAGACATAAAAACAAAGAGATAGAGGACTTCCTGGAAAACCTGACCATGTATATCAACATGGTACTAATTAGTTAATTAACCTATTGCACAATTAAAAAATAAATAAATATTTTAAGAGTCTGGGAGAACAAGGAAGCACCAGATGACAATGTTCTTGTCAGACCAAAAAGTGGAACAATGTTGGCCTGATAGATTGATCTCTGCTAACAAAGTGAAATAAATACAAGGAGAGAAAAAAAAATCTCTCACAAACATCTGGAGAATAATGGAAGGATGGCAAAATCAAGCCATTTTAGACAATCCCATAAACATACAGCAAGTAGTTTTTGGCACATGAGCAGTACACCTGAAGCCAACAGGTTAACTCATGTATTAAATTACTTCTACGTCCAAGTGATGGTGTCATTTCGAACACCTCTTTTCTCCCATTACCAGGAACAATTTTATAAAACACTGCTGATAATAGGAGCTGACAGACCCAGCTGTAAAAACTACAGCTTGTTCCCAGAAGGCTATATAGAAGAGCTATATAAAGTAGCAAGCATTTAACCCACTGAATGAGGATGAGTACATTTAACAGAGGGCACAACACCTTTGGTATTTTAGGATCTTCAGACATTCTGCAGGGTAAACTCAAGAGCAAAGCAGACCTGCTTGCCATTCAAGTTAAATACACTTTCAGGAAAGGCAGTTAATCAATAAATCAATCAATCAATCAATCATATTTTATCATCAACTATAGGCAGCTGTTTCGGTATAACATCCACTGCTGCAAACCAGCACCTAGAAGAGTCTTTGAACAACACGTTCTGTGTTGGGAGCACAGCAGTTGCCTTTGCTGTGAATTCCTTGTGCAGTGAAAAACCCAAATCGTTTCTCTAAACAAAAAGAAAGAAAACTAAACCTCTGTTTTTCTGATGTCTGAATAGTTTTTTGGCAAGTAGGTATGTTAGTTTCAGGTGTCTACTTACAATTGGGATTTATTTTTCTTAGGTATCACAAGAGGGCTTATTTATGACAGCAGAGTATGTAATTTAGGTGGCAAGAAAGCAGAGTGAAACATCAATCCACACACTAAAGAAACAAAAACAACCCGCTTCTCTACTCTGTTAGTGGGTAGAACTGGAAAAAAGCCAGTGAATGAGAGGACAGAGGTGTCAAACAGGTCCCATATAATGAATACCTACATATACCATGAACCTGCAACTTAGAAAAAGTAGTGACTGAGGACATATATAAGTCTGTAAAATCACAAGTGACAAGGAGACAAGGAATGGAGTGGTCATCACGACACCTGATAGTGTAAGAATTAGGCTCACTCAATAAAATCATTAAGAAAACCATTAGAACAGCCTGAAAACAGTTCTTTTTCATACCACACAATGAACCCAGGGTTCATTGCCACAGAACACTGTGGAGGCCAAAAGTAGAAAAGGATTTTTAAAAAGGGACTAAGTGCATTCATTAAGGCCAGGCCCAGAAGGAACTGCCAGTTCAGAAACTTTCATAGACTGCTGGAACGATGTCAGAGAAAGACTTCTGTATACAAGCTTTATATTTTATGCTTCTGTGATCACCTGTTACTGGCTATCCTCAGAGACAGGATAGCAGATTAGATGGTCTTTGGTATGATTGCACGCAGCACTTCTTATGGATCAGAGCTCTCAATTTTGGCATGATTTAGAGTTTGGAAAGGTTAACTTCAAAAAAAAAAAAAAGGAACATGTAAAAAACTTGTGTGCCTCCTCTGATTCCTCTTTCAACCCTCAAAGACGTGCTCCTTAATCATCCAGTTTCCATGAATGGTAAAGTATTGGTGAATTAGCAACTAACAGGATTTTGTAACAGCCACTGAAGGCTGCATTATTGCTCTCAGATCCTTCCCAGTCCCCCTTTTAAGGCATTTCTCCTGACCCTGTCTCAACTGCAGGTTAAACATCCCCCTAATATTCCATTTTTTCTCTTTATTACATTCTTGCTAAATCACTTTGTTCGACTGCTACATTTATGACATGAAACAGTTAAGATACTCATCTGTTGGCCTCTGCTAGCTCAACCCTTCTCCCCGACCGCTCATTTGTGTGTGGATAAGTTAAAACAGGAATCTACAGGAAGACTCCTTGTGGACAAAGGATTGCTACACTCTCCGTAAACATCCTTATTTCACCCAGAATTTGCCACTTCGATTGGATTTAGCCTTCCAGCCAGTCAGACCAATACATTTCTGCAGTGCAGTAGAGTAAACAATGCAACACAGTGATTCCGAGTCTGTAGCTAGACAGACTGAAGTAGCAGCACAAGTAAGTCAAAAAATCTCCTGCATTTATCTGGACACAGAGCGAGCTCTGAGACCGCTTATCACAGTTGTTTTTATATATAAAATATGTGTGCACATGGACATATGGACTAATACATTCATCACTAACCCTCATTTAAAGGACCGAACATCCAAATGTTCACCCACAAAAATGCACAAAGCACAAAGTAAATGTGCTTTCAATGGGGGTGTCAGATGCATCCGGGACCGCGCAGTGGCTTGACAGACCATTGCATGAGGACATTGCTGTAGCTTCAAATTCAATCAAGAGGTTACTGTTCCAGCTTGTTCAGTCTTCGGTTCTCCGGACAATCCTTTTCAATCAGGATAACACACAGGCAGATTGTTTGTTTTTATCGCTCGTAGTGGAGTTTGGACTCAGGTTACCTAGAAGGAAAATAAGTTAAAAGTAATGTTGAAGTTAAGCAAATAAGACCTGGATAAAGTTTGGACTCATGCTTCAATCCTCTCTCGCTATTTACTATACACCTTGTGTTAGACCTACATTACTTTGCACTCTCTCGTGGTTTTATTTCCTACTACTGTGAAATGAAGAGACATTAAAGTAAGAGCAAATTCAGAGTATAGTGTGGAGAAAACCACTGGAGAACTATTTCCAGGCTTTGGTCTGTACCCAGGCCAGCTTCTTCAGTGGTATCCTCAGGTCCCAGTTGGCACTGAAAAACATTCTGACCATGATTTGGGTGGGAGGTTTTGCAAAGAGTGAGGTCTAAAAAAAAAAAGTCAGGACATCTCATCCATTTGATCCCCGTACACATTCTCAGTAGAGGTTTTTTCACACCCTGTTTTAAACATCTCACGTGCCAGTATTTCCACCATTTCCTTTGCAAAACAAATCCCGAGGCCTCAGGGTCTCTCACTTCACTAGCACACTATGCTGCCCCAATTTTTAATCATCTTAGTTTTTTTCATTGCTCACTCTATGGATTCCTTCTGCTCCCAGTAGCTGTACTTTTCAATGCTCGCACTGCTGTCTGATCTCCTTCGTTACAGGCAACTGTTCGTTTGGATGCCCCAGCATATTTTTTTCAAGCACTATACTAAAGTGTGTTTGCAGAGGTTTTTGCAAGTAAAGGAACTGCCGTGCTCCGAGCTCAGCAAGGCTTACCTGACCTATCGCCCAGGGCAGTTCGTACTGAGAGGGGCTGCCATGTGGCTTGAAGTCACTCTGAACAAGGGCAGACCCCACTCACGTATTGGTACAGAAGAAAGATGTTCGTGCATCTCCCAAGCAGGTGGAGCCAGTGGCCAGTACAGGGAGCAAAGCTGCCACAGGTCATGGCGACATGCTACTGAGAAGTCTCACCCTTGCTAAGATGAGGGAGCTTTCAGCCCAAGCACTGCCTCTGAACTGGGCTTCAAGTGAATCATTTTTCTTGTCACTCTTTTGCTTGTGGGTATTTGATCAATGTTCTCCTTGTCTGCAGGTGATGGGTAAGAGAAGAGCGCTCTCCTCTCCCCCCTCCTTCTCTTCACCTTCTTCCACACTGCAACTTCTTGATATCCACGTGGGAGGCTGCACTGCAACATGCCCTTACTTTTGCGGCTGCTCTGTGTGCTACTGCCTCCTCCCCCCATTTCCCTATGGCATTTTATTCTACCTCCTGTCCCCCTTCTGACCCAGTCTGTATGTTACTACTTGGTTTATCATTACCGCTATCTCCTCACCACCCCCGTTCCCCTCCTTGTCTGTATCACATTCAAGACCCTCATGTTTACTTTCAAAAGTGTCTGTTCTCCTCTGCTTAATCTCAGCTGCCAACTTCTTTATTCTTCTTACTTTCTGCTCTTGTCTTCTGACCTTTCTCTGCACATCCTGCTAGAGCTAGAGCAGGAGCACACCCTCCTTGTACGTACCCAGCAACGTTCCCCTCTTTCTCTTTAGAAAAGAGGCTGAAAATTCCAGTTACTGCCTGTCCCTGATCGCACTTGAGCTGAAAAACCCTGGTGATAACTAAGCAGCTATTTCTGTGCTATTGCAGTGCCCCGTCTAAATCTCATTTCTTGTTGCAAGAAGCACCCAAAATTGAAACACAAAATCCTGCTATTAAGATATGTGTTCTGCAACCAACAGTCATGAGGAGCGAAGGCTGACGTATGGAGCAACTCAGCATAGCAGACCCTTCTGAACAAGCCAACTTTACTTCTTGCAGGGGAGAAAACAAAACAAAGCACCAGCGCCTTCCAAAGGCATACAGCTTTCAAACCCTTGCAGTATTTCCCAGAAACTGCACACAGATGTCATTGTCTTTGCTGATCACAGTCTGCCCAGCAGCAGCTTAAAATTAACAAGATTCTGGTCAGGTTCAGAGCTGCTGTTGTTGTGTTCCTAAGCGGGCAACACTGATATTCAAGAGTTGTGTTGATTTGATGATGTAGTTTAAGAAAGCCTTGTAAGACAAAGCACAGTCTCTGTGCAGTGTGCTAGGACAACACCTCAGGATGTTAATTTGGACTCTTAGTTTGGGACATCACTATTTGAAGCCCTCATATTTTGCTGACTCCCAATTCTGACCTGTAGGTATCCTTTTCTAACATGTAAATACCCTGACAGATTTTCAGACCCTGTCGCAGAATGCACTTTCATCACTTCCCTTCCCAGTTCAGGCTCTTTTCATCACCATTTGCTCCTACAAGACTGCACCTTACCTCTAGCCTGCTTGAATAATGTCTTTCAATTACTCTATGAGCTACTCAGGGTGTGGATCTGGTCTCTCTATACATTTACAAGGTGGGATGTGTCTCTGTGGTACTACAGAATTAATAGTGACTTTGGAGGATGTGTGCACAGGCAGGCCCACAGGGCTTAAGTGTGCTGTTTAATCTTTACAAAAGGTAAAGGCAGCTATTTCAAACTGTGAAGCTCTGAATAATTGCATCCTAACCTGCCTGCATACCAAGCACCTTCTCCCTCCTTCATTTCCACTTCTTACCTCCCTTCTGTCACCCAGGGTATCACAGCATCAGTTTTTACCAGACCTGCTCAAAGACAGCTTAAACTTTCAAAATTAAGTCAGTCCTACAGTTACCCAAGAACAAAGTGCCTCCTATTTTTGTCTTGAAGCTGGAACTCTATTCCATGCCCATGTTCAAGAATTTTTTATTAAACCTTAATGAAGCATGTCTCACTGATCAAGTAGCTGCAGGATCCTCTGTGATAACTCATTTTTTCCTCTTTCTCATGACTCTCCATCTTTCTAGTGTGCCCTCTACCACCTCTGTTCACATGCCACCTTGGGACCACTAGACTAGAGAAGCTTTCTCTCAAAAACAGTGATTCAATTCAAAAGCAACACACAAGCAGTGATTTTCCTCCAGCCTTTTACAACACTGGATGACCTAAGTCTACTTACACCATACTTCAAAAGCTGTGGAGTCTCCCATTGCCGCCATTAACAGGCATTCTCAATTTGCATAGAACAACCAAAAAAGAAATACTTGCATGGACTCCTTGAAAAGACTTACCAGGTTAGGAATAGCACAGCAGGAAGGCTGGTGAGCTGGACCTCTGTGCCTTCCCTGCACCTGTTCTCAATTCTTCCTTCTCCTTTATTGAAAGAGGTGGCAGCCCTCAGGAAGTAACAGTGGTAATAAATAAAACTTGAACATAATAGCATGATAGTGTCTTTCTGGAAATGCTCCAGACCAAGCATCAGACTGTCTGGCACAGATCCACTGTGTTAAAAGGAATAGGGACATCCCTCCTGCCTTGACTATGCAATGCCCCAGAAGGGCGCAGCGCCCCACTGTTCAGCTAGAGACATCAATCTCTTTTGTGCCTTAATCTGGGCCTAATTTCATCATGACATTGTGGGAATGATGGGCTGTCTGCTTTCTGCTTTAAAACAGCTGACAGTGGGAAACGTAGGAAATCTCTGATATTGTAAAGTGCTGACAAATCAGAGATTACACAATTCTCTACTTCTGTCACTAGAGGGTAGTGCAAGCCCTCAGGTCCATTCCTCCGGGAGGCAATGCCCATACATCTCCCTATAGGTCTCCACCGATTTTGTTTTTCCTGGCTCTGAGGAATGGGGCCCAGCAGCACATGCTGTCTGTGCTCAAGACATAAAGCGATTTGCAGAGAGGACCTTTAGACCAGGGTTTACTTCTGCCTCGCCAAATGCCAAACACACATCCTAAAATGGGTCTACTATAGTCTTAAATAAACTATTCATGCCTTCTTACAGTTCCTCTATCTTGTGTTCATTTGGTATTTTTAAGTCTGTCCATTCAGCCAGAAATATTTCTAAGAACCTAATCAATCCCTGTTGTTGACCTTCCCAATACCTTGCTTGTCTTTTTGGTCTCGGGAGAATGTCTTTCCATTTCACATCATGACAGTCTCAAGGGAATTCAGTCTCTCTACGCCTGCATTTCGCATTCGTCAGAGCACAGAATGGTCCCTGGCCAGACAAGTTGAGGAGGAATTTTCTCCCTAGAACTAGTTTATTTTCCTGCTGGCGCAGAATGTACTGACAGCCAGAGAGAGGAAGACAACCAGGCTGAATAGTCCATAGATTTACTTCAATCTGCCAAAACATCTAAAATGTTGGGAAGTTAGCTATGAACGCATAAATTGGGAGAAATCTTTATCATTTGTGTCTTCAACCAGATAAAGCCATGGAAGTACTTAGTGAAAATATCAATCATGTTAGCAAAGAAAAAAAGGTTGAGATCTAGTATTTCTCCATAACTTCTATTTTCATGACCTTCTTCCCCATTTCAGAAGGTGATAAAGGAGCAAATTAAAAAGACTTCCACCCTCTTCTCCACTCCTTACCCCCTCGCCTCAACATAAACACATTTTTCACTCTTCTCCATCAGTAATCTTGTCACAGTAAACACACCTGACTAAACCCAAGTGAGGAAAGGAGGGGTTACTCCCTCCCCTCCCCAGGTGTAAATCTGTCTGCACCGTGCTACCCACCTCAACACTGAACATGCTGCTCTTAGGGCAGTACACTTCAAGA
The DNA here is from genome assembly GCA_013398295.1 of Chionis minor. NCBI lineage: Eukaryota > Metazoa > Chordata > Aves > Charadriiformes > Chionidae > Chionis > Chionis minor. The sequence continues at coordinate 56,444 of VZSF01001817.1, forward strand.
ACTGCACAGGCAACTTGTTTTACACAAGGAGACACTCACCTTTCTCTCCCTTTGCCCCATCCTTTTCAGCAGCCCCTTGCTGCTGAGAAGTGTCAGAAAGCATTTACATGAGAAGTACCAACCTTACAGTAAGACTGCCATTAAAGTGCCTTCAGGATTATGCTTCATTTGATACAACTTCTACTCTTCTTTGATCTTGCTAATTTTAATATAGAGGAAGTAACAGGATCTACTCAGAGGTGCCTAAGTTGAGTATGTTTGCACCAATCAACCGAACTCAGAACTAAGGAACACATAAGAAGAATATGCTGGTAGAAGAGGTTCTACCTGAGATGCCTCCAGTGCTTCGAACACTGGCATGGCCGATGCTGAGCCGCTCACATTCCAGTTTCATGTTCCCGAGATCTTCTCCTGAATGTCCTTCACTGGCAAAAGAATTGGCCTCAATGCTTGAGCCTGGAGACCGTTTGGCCTTGCGACTGAAAAGCCCACTGGCAAACCGTTTTCCTTGCTTTGAATTGGCCTGTGCATCTTCTTTCTTCACGTCACGAATAGACTCTCTGGATTTGGATTTATTTTTCAGGTCCATCTGGAACCGGGAGAACAGTTTCTGAGGGCTCCGATTCACCTTGTTCACGTTCTCCAGAGGTGGATCAATTTCTGGGAACTCTTGCTCCAATGTGACTAAGTCATTCAGAAACTGATTTAACCGTTTCTTGGACTCACTTGTTTCCTCCTTTTCCATGTTCCCCTGATTATCCTGCCTGTGTCGTGAAGCCCAGAGCATCATATCACCACGGGTTGCCCCTGCCACTAAACCATACTTGGGGTTAATGATCTTCCGAGCCACGGTGGAGGAATGACGGCCTGGCTTCCCAATTCCAACAAGAAAGGGATTAGGAATGCCCAGCTCCTTGTAGAAATTAACTTCCTCTGAGATGGCATAGAGTTCACGAAACTCAATGTCAAACATCTCCACGTGCTGTCCTGTCAAGACTAACAGGATGTTTCTGTCAATGTGGGATGAACTCCATGAGAAGCTAAGAGAAGAAACAGAACTGACATTAGATTTTTGGGTGCGTACTTGACCCAGCCCACCTAACAATATCTAAGATACTACAGGGGAATATGTAGCATTGCACCATTTGCCTATCTGTCCTTGTCAAGGTGGGTCAGGATAGATACACAAAACTCTTTATTATTGTTCTTCATTAGGCATGCAGACCAGATCTGGAGGGAAAAGCCCTAAAACTCTGAAGGACAGTTTACCCTTTTGTAAGAGCAGCACTGCATGAACAGGAGGAGTCTCCAGGATGAAAACCTCACTAAAGAGAAATGAGCAGAGTCCTTGCAGGCCATCACCTGGAACTATCTCTAGCCCACTGAAATGGTCCACTAGCACGGGCATGTCCCATTCCCCCAGGAACAGCTTATGCTCTATGCCACCTTCTCTCATGTCTCACTCCAATTTCTACAGATGCCAAACAGATTACAGAGGCTAGGATATGAATGGGAATGACAAGGGAAGAAGACTCTCAAGCAAAGTCACAAGCCATTCTTTACACAAAGAATGTGGCTTTGTATTAAGCAAGAGCGACCCACCTGTATGATCCAGTGGCCACCTTTTCACCATCCACCATAAGGAATCGGGATGCCAATGTGCCTCTGATCTTCCCTGCTGGCATGTAGAACCCAACTCCTGTCACAGAACGTATGCGGATATTCTAACAGGGAGGTGAAAAGAGAACATGTCACAATAAATAGGGCAGAGAATCAGATAATTGCCAGCTCCAAGTCTTAACGCATCACTCACATTATCTCACTACTTCGGGGACTACAGATCATTTTGTATCAGCCACCGGAAATCGGAAGGGCTGCAGAAGGGAAAGCAAAGTGCCATAAGACCTGCTGTCATCCCGTCTATGCAAGTTATTCCGCTCCATCAGTCTATAGCCCTGTCCAATAGGTCACCCTCGTCGTAACCCGGCCTGCTGTCTTCACCTATTCATCTTAGCCCGCTGGCAAGACAATGCTTTCAGAATCAAATAATCCTCCAGCTCCAGTCCTGTGCTGTAGCTCAAAAGGCCCAGCCCTGCTCAGGGGAATGAATCAGAGGAAGCTCTGAATCACATCCATGCTCTCTGAATTCTGATCGCTATTCCACGGCACTCGTGAGCTCTTCTCCAGACTACGTTAGCAGGATCACAAAACCAAGCAACTCTGCAACACCTGTGCAGTGCAAAGGACACAGTTACTTGGAGGGTAACGTAAGAGACAGATCTATATTAAGTTCTTTTTGTGCTTGTCTTCTGATCCAAACAACACATGACTTGACAAAACGGGGCAAATTAGAAGACTGGAGAATTTAATTATTACAGAAGAAAGAAGGAAACAGTTCTATTGCTCCAAATATAGACATTTTTTGTCTGTTATAACAAAAGGAGAACCCTGACCTTTGTAATTTTGCTAAGAACCCTGAACAGTTACAGTGTCCACACATACTCCTCACTGTGAAAAACACAGAACTTTCTTTGAAGAAAAGGAGTGGGATAAGAGTCTCTACTTTCAGCAAAGAAGAATTTCTGAAGAGGAAGGAAATATCTTCCATTAAACGAACAGAAGTAGTTAGAAAAAGAGAATACCTCTCCCCAAACCTCCAGTCTTGTACCCTTTGGCCAGCAAACCTACAAGTAATAAACCAAAGCACTACCAGAGACAGAGAAAAGACAGATTTAAAGTTACATGATTTTCTACAATGGCTGCGTGCCTGCACATACTATAAGAATGTATTTGCACATTGGACTGAGCGTCATTCCGCTCATGGGTCCTGGCTGCATAAGGCTGAATTGCCAAACAGGTATATGTACTGTGTCACATAAAAAAACAACAAAACCCAAAAGCATTGACTGTCAGTGTAAGTTTAGAACAAATTATCTTGTTGCTCTGACACACAAATTTAGACCATTTTCTTCATTCCACCATCTGTTTCTGTAAGAATTCTTTAACAATGAAAAGCTAAAAGGTATTGTGATCTGGAATAATAAATCCAGGGTTGGGAGTCAGATAGTCCCAAGTGTAATCACAGTTCTGACCCCATTCCCTGTGATGTTCTGGGAAAGTCAATTCACCTTTGCCTCATTCTGCACCCATCTGCAGAGCAGAAGAATCATGAGGATTTGGCTAGTGCTAGCGCAGCCTCAGATCCCACAAAGACCTAAGTCCTATTATTATAAACCTCACGGACAGCTTAAATATTGATGGGCTATAGAAATCAGCATGCAGGAATGAGTGATTATGAGAATGCAGAGTTCTTTCAAAAAACAGTTTTCTGAATATAACTCTTACCTTTTGAACCTGTTCCTATTTTCCCCACTAAAATACAGCAGTGGCAGTACAAATTCTGACTAACAGTAACTGATGATACTACTATTTTGCATTCATCTACTGCTTGATCCGTCTGGAGTCCTGTGTGGGCATTAGCTAATTAATGCTCCCAACACTGCTGAAAGTATTATTACCCTGTTTTAAAGACGAGGAGTCTGAGAGAGAAAAAGATGAAGTGACTTGCCCAAGGCCTAGCAGTGAGTCATACGTGTGGGATGCTGAATGCAGGTTGGGTAGAGCACAGGAGAAAGGGTGCCCTTTCCAGTATTTAGAATAACATTTGTAGTCGGCTGGCTGATCACCTGAAATAATTTTTTTCCTTGCTGAGTAAAGTCGGATGCGAGATTTGCCAAATCATGGAATATTGACTGCAAGTGTCAAGAAGGACTGCCGATCTTCAAATCAGTCAACAGCTCTGACATGTCATGCACCTTTGTGAATCAAGAAGTACCAGCCTGTGCAAGCAGAAAGTTTCTTCGCATGTAATCAACGTGGATTTTATTGTGTTTGTATGTTATATCACCTTCTTTTGGTGGAAAGAAAGCACATTTGAATTTCTGCAGTAACTGAGCTCAACATAACACTTAGAAAGGCACAGAGGGGACAGAACCAAACAGCTGAACACATAAACCTCCTTGAACAAAGTAGGCACAGGAGTGCATAAATACATCTTGAAATGCAGAAAACAAGCACAAAGTCATATAAACATCGAGTCACTTAACAGGTTATTTGTATAATGATTTCTGCCTTGAAGGATCTTGGAGCATTTGTATACTGATATATCAAGCTGTACAGAGGAGGAACAAGCCTGGGTTGATGTACTGAAGACTACACAACAACAAAAAAGGAAAGACAAATATAAATGAGGTGAGATTGCAGCCATTTTTGGGGGGCACTAATGTTACAGTAGTACCAAATATTTTGGGTAGAGGACCAGTTAGTTCACCAGATAGAAGTGCCCCCTCCAGATCTGTAGTCTTGCAGAAGCCTGCTTAAGATTTGTCATATCCTTGCTTATGGAAGCTGCATTCCACATTAAATTTCCACATTTCCTTTACACAGGCTTGCACCACTCCTCATCACAAGCAGTGACTAACGTCTCCCTGGCAGCAACTTAATACGGACTGGTAACACTCAAGCCTGAGAGAGCATCCTAATACAAACAGTGAAGGAATCAGTGTTTCTTGCTTTATTGTGAGGCACTTTTAAACCTCACCCTGAATCCACAGAAAGTTAAATTAGACCCAGTTTAGAAAGTCAGTCATAGGTTGTGTTGTCCCTTGACAGACCTGAGCAGCAGTGCTCACAGGCTAGGGTTGAGTAGGGGGGATACACAAGACAGACCCTAAAAGTAAGCACTGCAAGTATTTCCACCAGGGAATCCTGTGCATACCTCCCCTCTTAGAACAACCACGAATATACATGTTGCAAAGCAAGCAGGGATCTTTATTTCAAGTTGGGATGGATGGCATGAATGACTTCTATAAAAGAACAGATTTAAAACAGATGAAGAAGAGGCAACACTCCAAGGTAGTAGCTGATAGATGACAGTGCCTCAACAGTCCCTTGCCCTGACTGTGTTTTTTCAAAATGTAGAGATCCTCTTTCTGCTGTCCCTGGAAAAGTCAGATCCCTTCAGTCAATAGCATCTGCTGAGGTAGCTCTTGTCCTCTGTTTTCTTGTAGTGCTGCTTCTCCTGAGCACAGGGCTGAGGGGGAGGCCCCACATGCCCATTATTTCACACTCTAAAATCCTGGATGGAGGTTCCACAGAAGAAGGAAAGAGGAGGAGAGATACAGGATTCACGTGGACAGGACCATAGTAACAACAGACAAGGAATCTTTCTTATCCATGGTCTGCAAGGTTCTTACTTCTGATGATCAGATCTCTAGGTCAGAGAGATGGGTGGTAGGTACTTATCTTACACAGGGACACATAAGCAGACACAATCTGAAAGCAGCCACCAAGTAACGCTGGGAAATATTGTGGGATTATTCTGTATGTTTGCCGTGAACAGTTTTGGAAAAGTTATGCTTGTTGACAAAATAGTAAAACTTGCAAGTATTCAAGCAGAATAGGATGGAAAGCAGCTAGCTGAACCTGGCCTGCCAAGGCCATTAGTGGGTATTATTTATTTGGGAATTTGCAAAAAGAGAGCCTTGTAAACCCCGATTTTCAAAAGGTAACAAGCAGACTAGAAAAATTCTCAAACGGGTAATTAAAAAACCAAAAGCATTGCATCACATTACATTCAGCTTCTCACTCACTTGAGTTGGGACTGGATGAGGAAAGCTCAGAGGTAGAGACTTGAAACACCGAAAGGAAACTTCAAAAATTTCTTGGGCAGAAACTTTTAAAAATTCCTGGAGGGAAGGAACTCCTTACATGCGGGGAAAATTAATGTAAAAATTAACATGAAGGTGAACTTCCTGCAGATAACTCATTCCCTGGGCTTGCTTGGAGCTCTAGGTGAACTCCTTGTCTTGGATCAGGAGTGTCTGTTACTGGGGTCTTGGTTAGCAGAAGCAGGGGGAAGAGGAGAACTCATCTAAAAACTGGTGAGAACACTCACCCTCAGGTCAATAAGAAGGGGAATTTTTGTGGGGCTATGAATCTATGAGAAGTTTGATTCATTGTGATCTCTGAAGAACATTCTTGCTGTCGAACGTAACTGAAGTCTGGCAAACCATGTCCTGTAGGCTCAGGAAGCCATATGATTCATACACAGAAGACACGCTCTTACTAACATCCCAGGGTGAATGTGCCAATGGTTGAATTTAGATGCACTTCTAGTGATCTCTGGCCTTCACACAAAAATTGAGCTTTTCTCATTTCACGCTTGGAGTCAGTAAAGACGGTTTTGTCTTTGCAGAATGAGATACTGTCTTCCTACAGCAGTTCTCCTCTGTGACTGTCAGCAGATCACGATACCTTGCCATCTCAAAATAGCCAGGAATTTTGTGAAAACGCCCAGCACTGTATGTAGACAAAGGGGAAAATCCAGTGTTAACAGTAAATCTCCCTGTATTAGGACGGTTGAAATATTCACTCTGCATTGGATGAACAGGGCAATGGAAACAAAAGGGCAGGAACCAACAGAACAATCTGAGCATCTGGTGATGACAGAAGACAGAATAAGCATCCTGACCCTGCAGCAATGACAGCCCATGGTAGTGTGTCATCTCTGTCTTTCCCTGGCATCAGAACTTGCCTCTAAACCTTGAAGGTACATCCCAAATTGCTGCAACTCTGAGAAAACGCCGTCCTGTAAATCTTGCACAAGCACTCCAACGGAAATGTGAGAAGACGGGCAGGAAGGAAGCGTAGCAATTCCTTTGCTGATAAACTGTGGCCCACTGGTGAAAATATTTTAGAAGCAAGCAAAATGGTTACACAAAAAAATGATGGAAGGAGAGAATTTTGTTGCTAAAAATCTGTAGAACAAACTCAGACATCAAAGCAGATATCAAGAGGAAGACATATCATAAATAAGAAATGGGTGAATGATAGAGTTAACTGCACTAGAGTTGTTCTTCCTCAGCAATTCCAACATCCTCTGTGATCAAGCAGTGAGGATGAAATGATTCTGCCCGAACAAGACCGAAGGACCAGCTTGCTTTCTTGTTTTAAATCTGTGTCTTCAGCACTAAAAGTTAAAAACAACGCTAGACAAACTAGATCAATGAGGTGAGGGTGGAAGAAGTCCTCCATGGGAAGACTAAATCTTGAGACTTCTTGGGTATCCAAAGCCTGCTGTTGGGGAAATCACTATATCATTATTTCTGTCGTACTGACCCAAGAAGCAGCAAAGATACATCCAAGGCAGCCTTGCAGCCTTAAGATGTAGGCAGCATACTAAGAGGCCATCTTCCTTGAGAGGCAAATGACCTATCTCCCCTTACAGGAAGACTCTTCCCAGTCCTTCCATAGTACCATAGACAGGAATAAACTGCATTGACCTTAACAAGGTTAACTAAAGCCTTAGCCATACTGGAAAAGGAATACAACAACCTTAAGGGAAAATTAAGACACAGTATGAGATGGCTGGGAAAAAGTTGAAGGACAGCACTCTGTGGGCTGGAGCTCTGCAGAAGAGTGAACAACTAGGTCAAAGAAGGATGTTAAGTTCTTCTCAGTGGACCTCCTTCAGCTCAGCTTGTATTTGGATGTTTTTAACTGAAGGAGTCTAATGAATAACATAGGAAGGGCTGCTGTGAAAGAAGGGAAGGACAGAAGGGACACAGAAGAGTTTTCTCCTGCCTTTGATGGCATCAATTTGAACTCCGTCTCTTTGGAAGAGGTGACCTTGTAATGCATCTAGGCTGCTGCAGGACCTGGTCACTACTGTAGAATGCCACTGCGATGATTTGTTTTGGAGTGTAAAGTCTGTGTAGATACCTATGTAGAAAGAGGTAAGAGGAAGAGCAGAAGAGGACCCCGTACTGTTTAATGACAGAGAAGGTGGACAAACAGCAACCCACCTCTCCAACAGCATTGCAACTTCTCCTAAAACACCAGGGCATCTTCTCATTCACTCTATCCAGGAGTTAAAATAGGCAGTACTGAAGTCGCCAGTCCTGCACATGATGACATGGTAAGAAAAGTACCGGTAAACAGGTACTGGAGCAAATGGAACTACTGCTGTGATTTCACAGTTTTGTACCAAAGACACTTGAGCCGAGGCCACAGAATACCCGTGAAGCTTGAAACAGGTCTATTACAATGATGGCTGTGTCTTGCTTTCAAAGACACCAGAGGAAAGAAACTTCCATCTCTGTTTTGGAGAAAGATGAGAAAACTGCTCGGCTGGATGTCTTTTTTGATGAGGAAGTCCAGAAACTCAGAGCAGAGTGGTAGTTCACAGGAGCACTGTTCAGATATATGCAAGTCATTTTCATCCACATTTAAGATGGTTCTCCTAAAATGGTTAATATGAGCCTCTAAAACCTTCAGAGCAACTTGAGTTTGTTTGTTTAAAAAAAAAATAATTAATTGAGTCTTTATGGACGATCTGCCCTTCCTCCAGGCAAAAAGGCACTTTAAAAATTTTTTTCACTGTTCAGAAGAACAGTTGGATCACAAGAAGGGCAAGTCTTGCATCCCATAGGTTGTTTCCAACCTAGCAACTTTTCCAGTATTCGGAACAAGTCTGTAGTAGTGACAGTGACTAAAAAATATGAAAAAAAGCAAGGAATACAATACTAACTATAAACACGGAGAGGATTTCAATCGGCATGTAATGGAATGAGAGCGTACTGAGGCTGCTTCTGCCAGCCAAGCAGGGCTGACTACTCTGCTGTGCTGCAGGTACTACACGAAGGCATGCTCTGATATGGAACTGGGGAGCAACTACGCTCCCGAGTCCCTTGTGTTCTCAGGCAAAGGAGCTCAGTCACTCCCAGATGGATCACTGCTGGACAGGAAAGTCTTGATTTCACAGTGTGTATGCGTCCTGTAACTGGGATCCATGCAGCCAACAACTCAAAGAGCTACTCTGGACTCTAGTTTGAATCCTTGCACAGGCGACCCAGAGGAATTTCCTCAGTTTTCTTCCCAAACAGGAATTTTTTGGCCACAAGAGCCAAGAAACTACATAGATCACCATCTCAGGTGAAAGGCAAAAAATCCAAATCTTTCCTTTCTCTTTCCGTTTGTATTAGCAAGCCACTCTCTTATCTCTCTATGTTTCATCAACCCCTGTCTAAGTGCTGGGATATGACTTGTAGGGAGGAAGAGATGTGTTGGCCTGTCCAAATGAGTTCCAAGATTCATTACAACAGAAAAAGGCCACCGACCTGCAGGAGGTAATGGTTCAGTATTGAGTATCTTACCCGGATCTGCAAGTCACTGAGGTCAAGGCACCTGCACATTTCCAGGAAGAGCTTCACACCCTCCTCATCTAGGATTATATAGACTGGGATCCAGCGCTTATATGCTGCATCAACAATATCGCGGAGGATGTCCCGGTCTGTAAATACATCCATGACCACTGCAATAATCTGCAAAAAAGAAGACAGTAGACAGACAACTGAATAAAATAGTAGGAACTGAAAGGGTGGCCCATCACACTGATGCAAAATAAAGGAGAGCCGTGATATCAAAATATGGAGGAGAAGGACATAGGGGAGACAAAAGTACAGGGATGTACATGCCCAAGCACTACCAATAACCTTGTAATTTTCTGGCATGGCTCCTGCTGCGCTTTGGAAGGAACTTAATAAATGCCTTTGAGAATTCTTCTTCTAGGGTAAGAGGGCTTATTTCAGCAGCCTGAGGAATGCCAAAGCCAAATACCTTGTTTTTCCTCTGTATTGTGAAACTTTCATTGCCTCTGTAAGGATCCACTTAGACAAAGAAAAACACTGAAAACAGACTGAAAAAAAAAAGAGTGAAAAACACAGCTCTAACACTTAATCAGAAGGTGAGTAATGGAAGAATTAATGTGGAGAGGAATCAGAGCCTAAATCCTCAGCGATGGTGCAGAGTGCAGACAACAAGAATTTTATTTTCATTTTTTCTCAATTCCCTGTGACAAGTCTGCTCTCAGGGCTGGCTTCCCGAGGAACGTCTCATGGAGCTCAAACATAAACACCTCATATTTGTCAGGAAGGGACTGGAGTGTGTGTTCAGGATTTGGAGGCAAAATGATCGTTCCCTCTTTCACATGTACGTTTTTTCTGGTATAAAACTAATCCTTCTTTCCAGGCATAGATTTTACATAGAAACAAAAGGTTGCACTGACATGACAGACAAGCCTGAACATTCATAGGATGAGTAACAACAAAACCAAGAAGGTTATGGGCAACTTTAATGCTGATCTTACACATTTTGTCTTTCTCTCCCTTTCTGTATCTTTTACACCATTAGAAATAGCAATTAACTTTTCTGCCTGAAAGGGTTATTCTTCTCAACATTTGGAGGCTATGAACGAAGGAAACTACTGTTTTCCTAGTCCTGCTAGGAAACATCAGCTTGCCAGGTCAGAGCTCTCGTGGTGATCATATGCTGGGAATACAGGTCCCTAAATTTTAACTTCCCAGGCGCTGGGGTCAGAGTGATGAACCAAGCTGTGCTGGGGATGGCACATACACCTGTGAGTGGAGCTGAAGACTGGATCAAACAGTAGGAATTTCTTCAGTTGAAGTTTCAAAGAGGTACAGCTCAAATGCAGGAGACCTCTGTGGAAGAGGGAATAATTCTCACCAGATACCTCTTTCCTTTGAAAAATGCCCTTGAACAAATTGGCAAAGTGATGCTGCAGTAAATGTCCCCTACTGTGTTTGCCGAGTCTCTGCTTGTACGGCCAACAACCAACACAACTGCTCCATCAGGCTCCTTCTGTCAACACAGGCTTTTCTTATGAAAAATAAAAAAAGAGCTGACATTGTGTTTTTACTTATCATTAATATGTAGTCCCTTGATAACTTCTGCTACGCAGAACTGGATTTCAGGTCCCGCCTTGGTTCTTACTTCCCAGCACAAACCAGCAAGATGCAGGGAATGTTACTAGAACCTCAGAAAATTAAAATACAGTGAACTCGTGTCACTTTATTCCTGAACAACTTCATATACTGACAGATTATAACTAAAGGTATGAAGAGTTCATGCATTAATTCAGGCCCATTATGCTTCCTCTCTCCCCCACACACTGTAGTATGGATGTAGTTATTTAGGAGCAAGGATGCCAGGTAATATTCATTTGAAGTAAGAACATCCACATAGGGAACAGATCAAGAACAGACAGCGGAGGTATGAACTTGTTTTCCTTCCATCCCCTCCATTTGCAATGAGTCCAATGACTGCAGAAATTACACCACATCCTGGACAAACCATTAATTGTTAGCGCTGGCCTTGCAATATGAAGGATGGTTAGCTCCAGGCTTTGGGGCCCTGCTTCAGTTCAGGCTTCTTTGCAAGGCTGTGGACTGAATCCATGAAAACTGCAGTCCTGTATGAAACGCGGATGAACTGCCTTGCAGATGGCACTTCCAAACCAGCAAAATGTGAGGTGGGCAACCCCACTGCTGGTATGTTAGTCTTCTCAGACCCCTGCCATGGCTGGTGATCTGTCAAGATTACCTAGGAGTGTGCCCACACACAGCAAGTCAGAGCATGAGTGTCTAGCCCTGCAAGAGGTTTTCCCCATTCCTCTACCTATGCCATGGATACCAACTTATCTATAGGGCCCATAGGCGTGCCTAGCTCTTCACAGGTATTTACAGATTGGCAAGCATTAACTTGCCAATCTCATTGCGGCAAGGTAGCTTAATTAACATATGTTTGTAAAACACTGATGATAAGCCAGCCACAGACATGTGCCACATATTACTAGTGTCTGTTTAGACCCCCCGCCCTCCCCTCAAAAAATCCCAAACAACCAAAACCTACTCTCATCTGCTCAATAAAAAGCTGCTACCTGGAGATTTTTTTTTTTTTTTTTTTTTT